>CADDXX010000150.1:166117-191873 GCA_902810485.1 Alauda arvensis | reverse complement strand
CTCACAAATTATTTTTAAGCCATTTCTGTGAGGTGCAGGCACCCTCAGAGACTGGTACATCTCCAGGTGGCTCACTCAGCTCTGGCCGTGTGTAAGGCTGTATCAGAGGCACAGCACATTTTTGTGTTGGAAAGCCAAGTGAGCACAGAGCCCTTTCCCAGTTCTGCCTTTCTCCTGGGCAAGGGGAGAGAGGACAGAGCCTCAGGTACTCCCTGRGAGCTCTCCTTATTCAGCAGAGCCATTTATGGATTTCATAAACTGAACTGAAGGATGTTTCTGTCCGATATTCTTTATAACTCCTATTTTCATAAACTGAACTGGAGGATGCTTCTGTCCGATATTCTTTTATAACTCCTATTTTCAAGGAAAACTGAGTGCCTGTACAATTACAAAAATTAATGYATTCAGCTTGTCCTACTATTGTATATTTTAACACTTAAAGCAGATTCTTCTCATAGATCACCTTTTGAAATGCAATGCCCACTGCTATTTATTTACTAATTACAAAAATTAATCTGTTCAGCTTGTCCTACCGTTGTATATTTTGATATYAAGACTTAAAGCAGATTTTTCTCACGGACCACCTTTTGAAAAGCAATGCCCACTGCTGTTTATTTGCCTGGAGATGCTACCTTCTTTCTTTCCTGTTGTTGTTCTCAYAGCACATGACAGAGGAGCACAAAGTGCCTCGGAATTCCTGCTGACTTGCAAATCAGACATAACTCCAAATGGAGCTGAGCCAGTGTGTGCATGCTGGGATTCATCTTATTACACAAAACCCCAGCAGCCTAGAAAAAAGCAGCAAGCAGGCTAAGAAGAAGGTGTGCTCAGTGTTATTTGAGTTGTGCCAGTTATTTTTCAGCACCCACTGTGTTAAATCCCATCCTGGACACCTGGGAAAGGTAATAAAAGCTCGTTTTATAAGCTGGATTTGACACTAAGTTCTGTTTATTTGCTTTGTGCAGTGATACCACAGCGAAACACAGCAGAAGGAGTTGAATGAAATACAGCCCTGTTCCTCAGGCACAGATAATTAATTTGTGGAGAAATCRCTCAATTTAATGCATTGCTATTGATGATGATCAAAGCCCCATTKTCCCACGGACAATCTTTATTTGGAGAGGCTCCAGTAAAGAAGCAGAATGCAAAGATGAGTGTTTTTACCCTCCTGTCTTCCAGGAAAAAGGAGAATAGTGAGCTGATGAAGGGTTCTTCTGCCTGGGGAACTTGTTGCAACAGAAGCTGAGGCTGTGAACATCAAAATCCATATTTACACTGTCAACTCCCTGCAAGGACTCCAGTGTTCTGCTCTAAGTGTGTTTGTGGGCCTGTAGCTCAGGCTTTCAGCACGAAGAAGGTACCCTAAAGGCGTGTGTGGGGCATTTGAGCAGGAGACACATCCTGTGCTGCCATCCCRGGCTGCTTTCCCATCCTGGCACATGGTGGGTGTGCAGTTGGTTATTGTGGGACACTGGGGATGTGGCTGCCTCTCCACTGACAGAGATGTTTGCAGGAGGCACACTCAGAGCCAGGAAGTGGGAAATGCTCCTGGTTTCCACCACGTGGGTGGGTTTGGGTACAATGGGGCTTGGTTTGCTCGATGCAGATGAAGAGATTCGGAAGGGGTTTTAGGAGGTGAGTGCAACACATCACCCTCCTGCCAAAATCTGAGAACACGAGGCAGTYTGCACTGGGCAGAGCTGGTTCTCAGCAGTCCTTCACAGCCAGCCCAGGTCCAGCTGGTTGCAGGTAGGTCTGGACCAAATTTGGGTGGGGCTGAAGTGTCCTCATGGGGACGTGGGATGGGCTGCAGAGCCTCTGCTGCTGACGTGACGCACGACATGGAACACCTTCATGTCCCACATCACCTGCTAAAAATGAGACCCTCCAGCTGGTCACATCCCACATCCCCCAAGGACTCCCACAAACCATTTAAATGTGGGCTTTGATCGAGTTTTTCAGGAATGTTCTGGTCATTTGGCCATGCCTGGGCGTGACTCAGTCAATTGGAAGATAAACACTTCAATGAATTACTGAGTTAATGGCTCCTCTGAGCTCCTGATTTACCAAACAGACAGTGTTGTCACAACAGCCACGTGAAATTCAGACCCATGATTAGGTGGTGAGAACACACTTCAACAGGGCTTTTTTCCACAGGACAGGGTGCCTAGGAACCAAGGCAGATCTAAATAAAAAGGGCTRAACCAGTTGCCCAAGCAGTGTTTGCTGTCTTACTTACGTGCAGAATGATGTAACAGTCCCCTTCAAAAAAYGTCCCATAAGCTTTTTCAGGTACAGGAACCATCTTCATGTTCTGTAAGGAAATCAGAGCTGGGGTCATTGCTAAAAGTGAGCAGCCAGAGGTTGGTGTGTATGGAACAGGACAGGCTGGGGTGCACTAAACACTGAGGGGACAATCAGGGCTTGGAGAATGAAGAATCAGGGCTGAGTTTGTGAGCTGGGAAAAGCCAGTTCTGGAGGGAATATTCAAAATACTAAGGCATGAGAAGAGGAAAAGGATGATTCTGCTTGGACAGACTGACAGGTATGTTTTAGTCTCCTTTTCTGCAATCCTGTGCACTTAGACCTGGGGATCAGGCTGAGGTGCTGCAGAGCTTGCATTTGTAGGGAATTTCCCTACAAAAGAGCACATCTCACCCTAGGTTTAGTTTTGGGCACAGGTTTTACTCAGTGCCCGTGAGTTCWAGGATAACTTTCAGCCCTTTGTTAGGATAACCACTCTGCTAGGGGCTCAGGGTGACCAGCAGTGCTGAGAAAAGAGCTGAGGACACTGATGGTCCCTCCAGACCCTAAGTGCAGACAAGTGCACAATTAACCATCCAAGCCTGCCCAGCACAGGTGCCTGGCTGTGCCACCCACCAGTCCACACACAGCTCTGGGCTGGAGCTGCCTCTGAGGCTCCCTGAAATTAGAGACACACGTTCCTCTGCTGGCCTGACTTGTCTCCCAGCATACCAGCTTGACCCCTGTGAACCCACACAGCTCTAATTACAGATCCTCTGCAAAGCAGCTCAGCGCAGTGCTTTGGAGAGAAATGGGAAGGTGAAGACCCTGTGATATTTGGAACGTGGTTGTGACCTGCTGAATATCACCTGGAGATGTTGGAGCCTCTTCCCACTGCTCCCYTGAGTGGATTCTGCACCTCAGTCTAAACCCACTCTCACTGCAGGGGAATGTTCTTGGGCCAGAAAAAGGCAGAATTGAGCACAGCTTGGCTCCAGTCCAAAATCAGATACCACCACCAGCAAAAAGGCAACGTCACAGGCTGCAGGATCTCTCCTTGCAGTGACACAGAGTAGGAAAGGCAAGGAAGAACTACAGATAGACTCCATGGAATGCCTTTGCTGCAAAAATAGGTGTCTTCYCCATGGCAGCTGCTGGTGTGGATTAAGGCTACCCATGGATAACCCATCTTGGTGAAACAGGGAATTTCTGGTGTGTTAAAGCAGCCTTGCACTGATCCCAAAAAGTGTTGGAGGAATGATTTTAGCTCCACCACACTCCTGTTTCCTTAGTAAACATTATCATCTCTGTTTTACAGAGCAGGAAACCARAACAGTAACATGTTGAACATTTCATGGGGAAATACTGAGTCTGTCTCCCACTGTGTCTTATCTGTAGGACCCACCACAGATTACTGCAAGAATTCATCTTCCCTGGAACATAAACACACAGACGTGCAGGGGACTGTGACAGAGGACATGTGCCACCACTCTTGTCCTACCTCTATGCCCCATATCTGCAGTCCCAGCTTTCTCTCGATGGTGGGGAGGTTTGTGTCACCGTCTGTCATCCTGCAGTCTGACCTGGAAGGCAAAGGAAGAAGAAAACCCAAAATAATTATCTCATTTGATGCAGCAGTGAGTGTGCTGGTCAGCTGAGTTCCTCTTACCATCASAGCAGGTTTAGTACAGAAAAYCCACACTTTGCAGCATCTCTGTCTCWTTTATGTGGGGTGAACCCCCATTCCCARGCTGTCCATGYTCAGGAAGGGCCAAGCAGRGTGTAGGATCACAGCCCAGCAAACACTGGACAGGACACTGCTGTGTGGGTGGGGGATTATTTTCCCTGGATTTGAACAGGTGGAAAGGATCCATTGGGCTGTTGCAGCTGACATCAGGAGTGGTTTGTTCCCACCATGGCACGAGGGCTGGAGGAGRCACAAGAGGACCTCCAGGAGCCCTGTGCCCTCCTGGGCCAGGAGGCCAGGTCAGGGCAGGTCTCCTGGCCTTGGGGCACTGGGAGSCCAAGGAATGAAGCCCTTCTACTTCAGGCCAATATTCAGGTCTAAACTGACACAGGTACCTCAGGGCAGGGCTCCCAGCTCAGTGCAGGCACAGCAGAGCACTCAGAGTGATCCAGTCATCAACCAGAATGCCTATTTTACACAAATCCCAGCATCTTCCCAAGCTCTGCTGCCTGCATGGGGAAGAAGCAGGTTTCAGGTTGCCCACACAGAGGTGTCTGAGAATATTTGAGSTGTTTTTTGTGTCTTCTGATGGGTGGAGGTCTCCCATCCATCCTCTATCATATCTACCAGTTGGGGTGGGGAATAGAATTATCCTTAGCTATGCTCCCTGTTCCTACTGCTGATGCTTTTGCTCAAGAAACAACTTCTGAGCCCACCTTGTTTACAGGGCAGCTTCCTGAAGCAGGTGAAATCCCAGAGCAATGCACATAAAAACATGGAGTTCCATCCTACTGGAGCTGGCTGTGCTGCAGCAGCCACGGGAGGGGCTGTGGTTGTGCACAGCCCACACCAGCCCTTCCCCTGTGAGCCAGTCCTGCTCACAAATCCAGCCTCCAGAGGAAACACAGCTCACAGTTCTTCTGAAGGAGGGGAAGAACAGAGATGTGATCCCTGCAGGAGGGGTTCATTGCTCGTGTTACACCATGAAGCCCTAACAAGGTTGGTCACCCTGAAGAGTTTGCACACCAAGAGCACCAAAAATGCTGCCACAGGCAGGAACTTGGGTCCATCCAGACCTCCCTGGCTCCTTGCTCAGGCAGCAGGGAGGTGCAGGTGTTTCCTGGGGTGTTGTGAGCCCAGCCCCAGCACCTGTGTGTCACCTGAGCAGGCACAGGCTGGCAGTGCTCAGCAGCAGCAGCAGAGATGCTCATTCCCTCCTGAGCACAGAAAGGACTGAGACTGAGTCCATGTGGCCTCAGGAACACATTCAGCGACCTTCAGCTCCCTCTCAGGTCCTTCCAGGCAGGAAAACAAACAGCAAGGACAAAAAAAGGACATCTTTCACTTCAGTTCCCAGMAAGGTGATTGACACCCACGCAGATTAAAAGCCAGATCCAGGAAGATATTTCAGTGTCCACAGAGGAGACAGACACTGCTCTAAATGGTGCCCTGGAGTACAGGGCTGTCAGGAACTAAATACAAAAACATGGTCTTAGTTCAGATCTTTAGCCAAAAGACCTCTCCTTTATTTTAATATCACACTCAAAAGGTCCCTACCACAGAAAAACCCAAGTGAAGCCTCCTTCCCTCAGCCATCTCTTTCATTTATTTAGGGGTTTTTCCTTCCAGCATCAAAACAGGAAGAACCTGCAAACAAAGCCAGTRAAGACATTGATATTTGAGGGCAGGGAAGTTTTTTAGCACTTACTGACACTTCTCCCTGTGGAAGGCAGCAGGCATCTTGCTCTCCTGCYAGCAGCTCAGGAAAGCAGCAGCTGGCCAGCTGTGAGACACAGCTGGATCCCTGCWTCTCCCAGCACCCCAAACTCTGCCAGGAAAATTAACCCAAAGGATGCTGAGATTCCTCAGACCACAGGCAGCTGTGTTGGACAGAACCCTCTGAGAGCCAGCAGTGCCCCACAGATTCCCAGTCAGACACAGCTGGCTAAAATGAGGATCTTGGATTTCCTTCACTCCTGGGGATCCTTCCTCCATCTGAAACCTCGCAGTCAGTGCTGAGCCCACACTTTTCTGAGAAATGGTGTCCCTCCCTTCCTCCTAAGAGCTTGAGCTGGGGGAGTGTGAATCACAGACAAGGCTGGCTGTTTCTTTGGACCTTCCAGCTTCTTCCAGCCAGTGGCCAAGTTAGGAATAATAGGAATACGACTGATATAATCTGACAGCTCATTTCATTAATGACTTAGTGTGGGGGTTTTAATCAAATGATCCCATAATTCAACTCCTGTCCAGACATGAAATCTGGTATTTATGGAGTGGAATCTTCCCATCTGTGCAAAAATCATGAWGAGCAGAAACTTTTAGAATTTAAAAAGAAGGAAAAAAGGGATGTTAAGGAGACTTGGGGAGTCCACTGAGGGTTTCAACAGCAGTGTCTGGGGCAGCCCTGATCTCAGTCAAACCAGTTTTGCTCGGCATTAGGTGAAATGCAAATTGGCAAGAAGTGTGAGTCACCTGCCTKTGGGGCAGGAATTCACCAGGGAAAATCACTGGGGATGGATTTGCTTCCTTGGGCAGACACAGCTTTACCTGGGAAGGGAGGAGAGAAGCAGCTGTAGCTCATCCCTCTGCCCCCACATYAATAACTACTCAATTCCCACCTCCAGGGCCAGCCTGTCCTATTGCCACCATTTCCTCTCTCCATGGGAAGAGGAGAAAAGTTCACCCCATGATTGTGGACTGAGAGGTGGCCACTGCACAGCAAAGGCAGCTTCTGGCTTGGAGCTGCTCTGCTGGGTCATCCCCACTGGGTTAAGGTGCTCTCAATTAAATTGCAAAGGTCAAACGCTGCTCTTGACTGAGGGCAGAGAAGCTGGAAATGGAGCCTTGGTGGCTGCCCCTTGACTGGATGTTACAGGAGCCTCCAGAGCTAAAATCAAAGCTTTTCCTGTCACAATCCAGGGGCCAAAGCTGGTGGGTGAAGGCAGATGGGTCCCCCTTACACCCACTGCCTAAACCACAGCAGCACTCCTGCCTGCTAAATCCAACCCTCATCCCTCTCCACCAGCACAGAGGGAGGAGAAGCCTTCAGGAAGGACTGCATGAAGTGTCAAGGTCACTGCCAAGGCTGGKTAATGATTAATAGCTGGGCTGGAAGTGCCAGCAATCCCTGCTCCCTTTGGGTCAGCTCAGTCCATGTGGAGAACCCAGACCTTGCAGGGCATTTCTCCAGGCACTCCTGGGCTGTTTGGGTGGGGAGGAAAAAGCAGAGCTCAGGAAGGGGGCAGGGGAACCTTTCAAACTCCTGMAGCACACTCTGAATCCAGGCTGCTCTGGCCTGCCTGGCTTTTGGCATGTGCTTGCTGGGCTGCAGTCACAGCAATAAAAAACCCCCAGTGAAATGACTAATGCTCTGTACAGCTCTGGGAAAATAGGAAGCAGCTGTGGCTCCAGCCTTTCCAGGCTGAAAGGCCTAATTATTGGGAATACTTGGGCTGGCATGAGATGAGGTGAAGCCGGGGCTGTTGAATTGCTTGCATTGTCCCCACCAGAGTTGGGCATCTGGGCCCAAGTAGGTGYCACTTGTTGTTTGCAGAGGGGACAGTGGTTAACTCTTGTTTKGCCCAGAGGAGTGAAGTTCAGCACTGCAGTTCCCTCGTGTGGCTCAGCAGCTCAGGAGCAAGGACTGTCCCCAGTGAGTGACTGTGGAGGAGTTCAGCTCTCAGCCTGGCTAAGCTGTCTTGTGTTTCTCCATTGCAAGAGGAGAAAAAGCAGGAAAATCATGGGGAGGRAGGGCCAGCTATGGGGCTTGTCTTCTCTCTCCTGCTGTCACACACTCAGAGCTGTAAGAGCTCCCTCCAGCCCATGCTGGATGTGCTGGAGCACGGTGATGAGGGCAGGGAACAGAATTCTGTATTGTGGGGATGGGAAAAGAGAGAAAAGCACAGCTCAGCTCATCTCCTGCTCCAAGCCCTGTGAGGTCCAGGCTCAGGAGCTCAGTGTGGCCCCCAAGCCAAGGACAGGGCTCTGCCCAGACACGCCTGGGTGACCACAGAGAGCACTGCAGCCTTCCTGGAAAGAGCTGTTGCCTGGCAGCTGAAATTACGTAAAGCAGGCCTTGAAATAAGATGCTATTTCTGATCACAGTGGGCAATTAAACATTGGAACAGCTTATTAGGGAAGCTGGCAGGCTTGGCTTTACCTGATGGCTTTGAAATGAGATGGGGGAATGGCTGGGCTCAGCTCCTCRGGCTCTGGGGCCAGGAGCTGCTGCACTTCCAGCAAAAGCTGCTCCTTCCCATGGGTTTGGCAATGTGGCAAACACATGGACTGGCCCTTCAGCCACTCCATTGGTCAGAAAAGATCCCCTGTCCATGCTGCAAAGTCATCAGGATGGATCTTGCCATGGTTTGAAGGGCTTTTTTGGGCTGAAGTAGTGCTGGATCCAAACCTGAGATGGGGCATTGGGTGAGATTGTGCTCCTCTGTTCAGGGTCAGTGGCCCTGGAGATAAGAGGGGACTGCCCTGGTTGAAGTGGGGCAGGTTTTCCCCTTTCTCCATGAATGGCAGCCAGGGATCACCACACCACGAGCCACCTGGCAGGGGATTGGTGTTTTCTGTGCTTTGCTCGTGGGCTGGGATGCTGAGGATGCTGAGCTTGTTCAGGGTATAAAAGCCTGGGATGAAGAGGTGGTTTCATGTTAATGATGGCCTCTCAAACTGTAAGTGCTCCACAGCCCAGGAGAGATTTTGAATTCCCCATTCAGTAAATTTAAAGGATGCAGAAAGCTGGATTCACCCAGCCAAGGAATTTCTCAGGCTCTGAAAGAGCAAAAACCATTTTGCCCTGTCTAAAAAAAAGCTGACCAGCATTTCCTGGACTCAGTTCTCTGTCTCTTGAACCCTGGAAATTCACCCCATCTCCAAACACCATCCCAGGCCTTACAAKAAACAGACCTCTGGCTCAGTGTGACTTCCTACAACCTGTGCCTTCACCTCCTGGCCATTTCTGGCACCTCAGACTTAGTAGCTGATACTTGGTCATTCCCAGAAAAGCTGTGAGCTTCATCTTTCAGCTCCTTGTGAGGGTGGACTTTGCACTAATCCTCCAGTCCTTCCATTGTCCCTAACATAAAAGCAAAGAGCACAAGGAAATACCAGGTTGCTGGGGAATAATCACCTTCCCAGCTGCACCAGCCCTCAATCTGCATCTCATCTCCCTCTTTGAATTCCTCAGAGGACATCTGATTTAGAAGGGAAGGCATCTCATGATCTATCTCCTCTGATTTTGACCAGTCCCTGCAGCTGCATTTCCACCTGCCCTAAATTCTAGCTCTGCACCTCACCCCCTGCAGGAAATATTGCTCATTTCTCCACACCTCTCTCCATGATCCCCCTTGTCCCCCTCTGCTTATCTCACTGCTGGTGGCATTCCAGCAGCCTGATCTTTAAGCAGATGCTCTTGGGAAACTGATTTGGAAGGGCAGGTTCTTTTTCCCTGAACTGCTGCTATTTCTGAGTGCTCCCCCCTGTTACCAGCTGGCTCCTTGTCCTGGGAAGGATGGAGGTGTTGTCCTAGCAAACTCCCCACAATGCAGAACAATGCACTGACAATTCAATCAGAGCCTTGGCTTCAGCCACAGCTCCCCATCATGGGCTCTGAGTTTCCACATTCATCACACCCAGAGCTCTGGAAGAGGCAGAGCCACTTGGCTGAAGGTGGGGCTGGCACAGACCTTGCCTTGGGGTCCTGCAGGGAAGGTCAGAGCACCCACACAGCTCCTGGCTGGATTCTTTCCCAGCAARTCCTTCTTCCCCAGGATGTCTTTGAAAGCTCTTCCAGGCAGGCAGGATCTCTGAGGGCAGCCCTGAAGGACTCAAAGCTTTGCTAARCAGCAGCAGCAGAGGCTGAGCTGCAGGAAGCTCTCCCTGAGATCAGCCCCTGTGACTGATAACAACAAATCCACCTCTCTGAAGATCCATGAGAAAAAAAAACAGGCACAAGAAGCTGTTAAAAACCTCCTGCACACAAACCCCCTGCACCAGCATTGTGCTGCTGTGGTGCATTTCTGTCAGAGAATAAATTCCAGCTTGGTGCACACCCCCTTCAGAGGTATCCATTGCACCTCCAGCCCCYCCTCCGTGGGGTTTTGGAGTCAGCAACAGCACGGAGCCATCCCAAGGGAAAGGTGAGCAGGGAGCCTGCCAATTCATCAGGAACAAATCTCTCTTTTAGTTCTTTCTCCTCTGGTGAAAGGSAGAGATTCCTGGCTCAGGACCAGCATTGCATCCAAAGGCAGGGCTCCATGGCACAGTGAGGGTGCACGCAGAAGGAAAGCAAAGCCATTTTCATTCCTCTTCCTGGTTCCCAGGGAAGTGGCTCAGGTTCTGAGTAACTTCTAATTACTCACCACCTCCATGAAAAGAGTTACCATCCCCTTCCACAGCAGCATTTTCACAGAGCATGATTTAACCCCATGGCTGCAGGTGAAATAAAACCAGAGCTGAGACACCAGGGAGGAGAGGGAGTGCATTTGTTCACCTGTGCAGGAGTGTCCTGGGGAGTGCCTGCTTTCAAAAGCTGACAGGAAGGAGAAAAACTAAAAATRAAAGCATTTTCACAGCTGAAACTGAGGAAAAGGCCTCAGCTTTCTATGCAGAGCCTGGAGGAAGGGGAGGAGAGGGGTTTCGAGATTTATCCACCTTCTCTTGGGCATCTCAGTTTCAGCTGCACAAATGTGAGCAGGGCTTTCCCTGGGTGCTTCCCCTCCTGCTGGTGTTTAACAGGGCAGATCCAGTGACTCCTGGGCAGGAGGGACTGGCTGTTCCCTTGGCCTAACAGGAAAAGCCCAGGGTGGAGAGCCCAGCTTGCCACCCTTCCCTCCTGCTCTCCGAGAGTGTGGGGGCTCATCCCCCACCCACTGTGCCCCAAGATTCTGCCAGCATGAGCTGAGACAAAATCATGAATAAAACCTCCTTTAAACCCAAGTGCCAGCGCCCACCTGGCCCATCCTTCTCCAAAAATAAGTCCAAGAGTTGGGATTTTTGCTGCTGCAATAGCAGTTTATATTTATTTTGAGAAAACACACATAGGTATGTGTGCAAGGCAAAGAGCAGCTTTTCCCTGGTGCACAGTTGAATAAACCCTTGCCCTCAGGACCATTTTTGGTGGGGATGGAGCAGGGGAGATGCTCTGCCTCCACTCAGACCAGCTGCAGAACTGGTTCCAGAGCAYTGGCKCCCCAGTGGAAAGTGGTGAGATTMWTATTAACTACCAAAAAGAAGGGGCTGTTGTTTCAGTTTTGTCCCAGTTCAGACCTGCAGGCATGGCATCAAGCTTGGGAAGAGAACCCCAGGACTTCCATATAATAAAAAAAAATCCATCCCAACAAATCCAAAAAGCCAAAGAGGTTTCCATTTTGGGTTGCAAATGCAAAGCCCTGCACCCAAAGCAGGTGCTGTGGGTGACTCTGCACTTCCATCTCTGGCCCAGTGAGATGTGAAAGGTTTGTTCAGGGGGAAGTTTTGTTTTTCAGGCAGCAAGGGGAAGCTCATCCCTTGTCCCATGAAAGACACCTGACCTGTGCCAAAACAAAAGGGGACCAATCAACCCAGGCCAAGCTTGGTGAGGCTGTGAGCTGCCTTTTCTGAGCTTCAAATCYTGGAAACAGAGCCAGGATCTCCTCTCAGTGAACACCAGCACCACACACACMCCTTTTTGGCAGCAGTCACCCACAGTGGTGTTACCCCCAGGGCTGTGTTCACACCACACCCATGGTGTGTCTGTGTGTCTGTCTCGTGTTATCCAGCCCTTCCAAGGGGCTYTGAGGCTGCTCTTGGCTCTCCTGGCACTTTGGAGGGGCCACTCAGCTTCTCTGGGCAGAAATGAAAGCAGAGAGAGAGCAGCACAACACCTGCACAAAGGCAGGTGAATAAAACATCCCTGAAAACCCTGCAAGAACAGCTTTAGACAGAGTCACTCATCCTGGRYSACCCTTTTCACCTGGAGCTGCCAATGGGAGTTTTGTCTGAGCACCAGGAAGGGAACGAGGCATCTTGAAAAGGCTGGGATGGGTGGGATAGCAACAAAGGGCAGTAATTCAGGCTCTAGCACACTCCCAAAGGAAAAATAGGTACCCAGATAGTCTCTGTAAGCCAAAAAAGAGCATGATTTCCAGCACTGCCTGTTTTTCACCCTTTGCAGCTGTTTTTGTAAGAGCAGTGTTAAATAAAGGGCCGGGCACAAACCTCTCCTTTCATCCCAGGGCATGGCAGCAGGACATTTTTAGGTAGAAGAGGCTGACTGCTCTGAATAGCTCCTTCCACAGGAACTGCCCAGGATGGAGCCCAACCGTGCAATTTAACATCCCAAGGAGCCACATCCTCGGCGTGGATATAAGGTAATAATGAGTTCCACTGCTGCTGTACCCAGCCTCAGATAAGCCTGGAGAAGCTCAGATGAAGAGAGATAACAAATGAGAGGGTTTCTGTTACAAGCAGAGATCCTTGGAAATCAAGGCAACTGAATTGGATGCACATCACCTGATGCCTGGACTTTGCAAAGTGAAAGATGCCAAAGACTTTAAATGCAAATATTCACTCCTTTCTGCATCCCTTTCACATCCAGAATGGGTGCAAAACCAGTATAAATATATAATCATCAAGGATAAACCATAATTAAGCCCATTTCCAGGGTTGTATTATATGAAGGGAGAGCTCATGAGAGGGTTTAATGAGTTGTGGGAGTGTTTCCCCCTGTGACTGAAGGATCTGTTCCTCCGAGGGGACAACAGAGGCTGAAGAATATACCTGAATAAACAAAGAGCTGGAGCAGAGGTATTTTGGGTGTGGTGTGGCCACMCTGGGSTCCYTCCTGGGGCAGRTGGACCTTTCACAYTTGGAAAGCCCAGCCTTGTGTCAGWMCAGTGAGAATCTCAGGAGGCTGACACAAAAATGTCACGAAGGAGGGACCCTGAGGAGGGTCAGGGGTGGCACAAGTGTTCCCCAGGGGGGACAGAAATGCAGCAACACCAAGGCTTTGCCTGTGCCCTGAGCTCCCCCCACTGCACTGAGCATTTCAGGGCTCTGCTTCCAAGTGGGTCACCAGGGATTTAACTCTGTGGGAACTGAGGGAAGGCTTTCARTCCTTCCAGCAGGATGGACAGCACAGAGCAGAGCCCCAGCACATTCCCAAGCATGAGGCAGGTGTCCAAGCCAGCCTCCTCCTCCTCCTCCTCAGCTGGGGATGGATCCCCACGGGATGGGGTGGTCCAGAGCAGAAAAGAAACAACTTCCATGCTCAAAAACTTGCACAACTCCATGGAAAAGACACCATGAACATCYTCAGCATCCCTGGCCAGGGATAAATCCCAGGGATTTACTGACTCAGCCTAAGCAGAAGCCCCAAGACACAGGAGCAGGCAGGAGATCAGTGACACTGCTCACAGCCATGGCACARAACCTTTGCTCCCAGCCGGGGCACCTTGGCAACTGCTGCCTCAAAGTCCTGCCTGGGAAAAGCATCATGAGACCGTGRGAAGGGAGCTGGAGGAGGATAAAGGCACCCTGTTTGTGCAGGGAGGAGGAGGAGGAGGGGGAGCTCACCTGGCTCTGCCAGGACCAAGGGGAGGGAAGGCGGTTATGGGGTTTTCTCTCTGATCTGCCCGTCCTTGCATTGCCTTCCACCTGGCATCCCGGGGGAACGGTAAAACCCCGCGGAAGAGGAAAGCCRGTGCCCCGTGATTGTCTAATCTCCACTCTGCAGGCTCTAATCAGCTCATTTAGCCGCGGTGTGTAAAAAGCACCTGGATGATTCACCCTCTAAGCGCTGCTCTGGCGGGGCCAGTTCGCTTCAGCTGCTCTTACACTTGTTTACATCKGCGTTAGGGCAGCCTTGAATAAGCGCGAGCCTCCCACAGATGCTAATTCATATCAGCTCTCCTTTGTGTTAAATATTTATGTTCCTAATAGGCACGCCTAAGAAAAATACTGGCGAGCGAGCCTGCAGCTCAAACTCCATTACAACTCAATTTTACCTCGGTGCACTCGCACCTCCAAGGAGCAGGATGAGAAAACATTCTATTTACAGAGCACAGCRGCTCGGCCATTAGCAATCTGTCGATGAGACGGCAATAAAACCCATCGATGAGAACTCCCAAAGACTTTCTGTGGCTGCCCGGGCTCGTAAATGCAGGCGAGCCTCCCAAAGGCAGGCGAGCTTTGGGCACATCCCAAATTTGGGCAGCAGAACACAAAAACAACCCAGGCCCAAACAAAACTGAATTGGTCGCTGCACCAAATCAAAGCCAGCCTGTGCAGAGAGCTAAAGGAAAAGATGCGTCCTCGGAGCTGATGCGGAGCCCGGACGGGTTCTTGGCAGGCTCGGAGCCGCTCGTTCCAGCCCCAGGCGATGTAAATCRGGGTGGGCTCCTCTCAGCACACACATCCCGCCTTGGAACAGGGAGGATTTGTTTTTTTTTTAAGTATGAAGCATATTAAATTTTTGTTTGTCTCTTGCTATCGCACATAGCAAAAGTCATTAAACACTCCTGGCCTCATTAAAAGTGGCAGGGAGGCGCTTACCTTGCTGCAAAGTGCGCCGAGTCCTCGCAGGTGTCCCCTTYTCCACCGAGCCCAGCGCCTTCTCTCCTCTTCGCCCACTTCCAGGGCACTTTTGCTCCCTGTCCTGCTACCTTGTCAGCTCGGGAGCAGCGCTGCTCGGTAATTCAATCCTCCGCTTAACCGCAGAGACACTCCTACCCGGAGATCACACCCATTCCCCGGCTCACGGAGGGACAAAGAGGGAGCCGCTACGGGAGAGTTCCAACCAACTCTCTGCTTGCATCAAATATCCRCCGCTCTGAACCGACTGAATAATGATTAAGTGCTGCTTTCATTGAAARCCTGTTTTGTCCAGATTTAGGAGGGCACAGGAGGGATTATATTTTTTTTTTTTCCTTGCCCTTTTCTCTGCGGGACAAAGCGAGGTGCGGTGCTGCTCAGGGGTTCCAGCTCCACTCGCTGGCTCTGACTGTCCCCAAGTTTGGCAAAGCTGTTCCAAGGGGAAAAGTGCTCGGGGAAGATCTTTGCTCTTCTGCCTCCTGCAAGGCCTGGGTGTCCCTGTGCTCCCAAGGAGCCCAGGGCGATGGGGAGCAGGGGTGAGGTTCCTGGTGACTGGAACGGGGATGTAACAGAGCACTGGAGTGTTTAACTGGGCTGCCCTCCCAGGAGAAGAGTAATCATCAACCAGAGAGTGTTTGCTGAGCCACCTTCAGCAGCAGAAAGCTCTGTAGCTCATTGCTGAGGAAAGAATGACCTGGGAAGGGTGGCTGCAATATCCCAGCCACTGAAGGCTGCCTGGTGTCACCGGCTGGGGATGACCTGAGGGAAATCCATATCCTGGCATTCCCAGCTGTTCCTGCTCGCTGCTGATGGAGGGAACATCCCTGTCTGGGAAAAGCACCCCTGGTACCTTGTCATCAGCCTCCAGCTCTGCTTTTGGGGTACCCAGGGCTGTCCAGCTGTGTTCTCCACATCTCCAGGGATGGAGACTTTTGGGAGACCCAGAGCTGTGTCCAGCTGTGTTCTGCACATCCCTGACAATGGAGACTTTTGGGGTACCCAGGGCTGTGTCCAGCTGTGTTCTGCACATCTCCAGGGATGGAGACTACACACAGCCTCTCAGAACTGGGATCTATCCAAGGCCTTCCCTTCGGACACATTTTTCTCTTGTCACTTCCTTAATTTTCTAAATTAGCCCCCCACAATCTGAAAATAACCATGAATSAGCTCAGCAGCTGAACCAGGTGGCTGGGTAGGTTTAAACCACAGTTCCCACAGGTCTCATCCACTAACCACTCTTAGACCTCAGGGACCTGTGATGGGAAGAGTGCCCAGAATAGCAGTGACACAGCCTCCGGAGCAGTGTGCCACTAACCACAGAGAGCTGCAAACCAGGGCGGGGGCTGGACCTGCTCACTCAGCCTGGGCGTGCCCCTTTCTGACAGGATCACTGCAGAGAGCCGAGTTTCACGGTTTGAGATGCAAAACCAACACCCAGCAAGTGGTTTCTCCCTTTATGTCTGCAGGCTACAGCTCATAAACCCGTGACAGCCTTCCCCGTTCATYTGTCATTCATTTCATTCTTTTCATTTCAGCGTGCTGAGAGTGTTGCAGGGGGACAGAGGAGCAGAGTTTTGTGTTTCCTCCAGTCCACAGGGGATGGGGACCTGCAACAGGGTCTGTTTTATCTTTGGAGTCCCCCCCAAGCCCACTGCTGGCCCAGCAGAGAGGGTCACACACCAGCAGATCTGGTGGGAGGCGTTGGAAGTTGGGGTGAAAACCCCTGGAATCTCAGAGGATCAGCACCAAACCCTGTTGTGTTCCCACTCCCCTTTTGCCACATGGACTCGTTGCCCCCAGAACCAAGGGTTTAATTAATAGTTGTGGATCTGGGTGCTTTTTTGGTGCTGATGTAAATCAAGCCACTTCCATGGCTGTGGTTACAGGAGTTTGAGCTCTGGGAATGGAGCCTGTCATTCCCATACCCACAGCTCTGYTAATGCACTGC
Organism: Alauda arvensis; assembly: GCA_902810485.1. Lineage (NCBI taxonomy): Eukaryota > Metazoa > Chordata > Aves > Passeriformes > Alaudidae > Alauda > Alauda arvensis. The sequence goes on along the minus strand of CADDXX010000150.1, from coordinate 175,416 downwards.
AGGCTCACACACGGGTGATGCCTGAGCTGCCTGCCCTCTCCTCCTCTCCATTAGTGCCACAGTGAAAAAGCAGTAAATTATCCTGTTGAGCTTTTAAGGAGCCCAACTCTGCAGAAATACGTGGAAAGCAGTTTAGAACAAATCAATGCCAAGGGAAAAAGAAGATCTTCATCATAAAACAYGGGCTCATTTAGTGCTGAGCTGTAGGCACTTTTGCTTCCTGCTGATTCTGGTCGTGCCAYGGGGTTAGAGAGCAGAAAACATTATTTCCAAGCAGTTTAACTCAGCAGTGGTGGAAAACAGCATAGCCTGACTTTCCAGAACTGAAACACGATCTGAGATGTCCCTGTCCAGCTGTGCTTCCCATGTGCACAGCCTGATGCACTCGTGTCCTGGTCTAAGCCTTGCCCTGCTCCTCCCAGAGCTCCAAAACCTTGTGGTTGGATATTTTTTTCCCTGCATGCAGGTGGCAGATGGGGCTGTTTTCAGYGTCCCACTGCAAGCCCAAGACACTGGAAGCATTGTCACAGGTCCATGCTGGGGTAAAYCAGAGGCTGAGTGCAGGACTGCAAGCTCAGGGTTTGGCAGCAGAGCAGCCCCAACATCTGCCTCAGCCTGGAGCATCCCACGTGCCTGTGCACAAGGTTGACATTGTGCACGGGGAAAGAGGCTCTGCCAAGGATKTGTGTTTGCAAAATGACACGTTCCAAAGGTATTTCCAGCCCACTTTTGGGTATGGAGCTCTGGGAGGAAGAGGGAAGGGCCAAGCCCTGCAGGTGAGATAACACAGCAGGGCCTCATGCCTTGGAAGAGCAAGGGAAGGAGTTAAAAAAAACCCCACAGGCTGCTCAAAGCACCAGTGCTTCACCCATCAGTCTGGGGTTAAAGATCCTGACCTGTAATAGCAAAAGCACTGCATGAACTTCAGAGAAGCTTTCAGGAGAGCTTTCCTTGACCCACAGCCCAAGGCAGTGACATTTCAGGGCACATCCCTCCCAGAGCCTGGCTCAGGCACTTCTCTGCCCCACAGAACTGGGATGTCCAAATGAAAACCTGCATTGTGCCTCTTACAGCTCTGATAGAGCAGGATTGGGTCATAACCCACTGCTCCCTCCCCTCCTGTGCTCCTGGGTGTGGGGGGAAAGTCGAGAAGGCAATCCAGATGCTTGTGTGCTGACTGCAAGATCATCTCTCAGATGAGACCTTGTCACCCTCTCCAAGCCCCTGACAGGAGCTGGGGGTTGGTCTCTTCTCCCAGGTGACAGAAGAAAAGAGAAAATGGTTCCAATCTGTGCCAAAGGAGCTTTGGCTTGGATGTTAGGAAAGAAATTTCTTCACCCCAAGGGTTATGATGCATTGGAACAGGCTGAACAGGGAAATGGTGGAGGGATTTCAAAGATAGAGATGTGGCACTTGGGGACAGGGTTTAGTGGTGGCCTTGGCACTGCTGGGTTTCCAGCTGGACTTGATCTTACAGGCCTTTTCCAACCTAAATGGTTCTGTGAGGCTGTTCTAGAGCTCTGTGGGCAGCACAGAGCAGCCCRGGGCAGGCACCACTGCTGGTTAATGGTTAACAGCAGCAGATGGGAATGTCCTGGGCCAGGAGGAGGTGCCTGGGCAGTCAGGTGAGGGGCATGGCTGTGCTGTCACACACCTCTGGAGCCACAGGGAGTGGCTGCATCCTGCTCTGGTCTCCTCCTGTCAGTCAGTGGCTCCCTGCACACAGAGAAGCCTCAACCCTGCTCAGGAGCCCTCCCAGCACAGCTCTGGGGCATCTCTGTGCACACAGGGAGCTGCAGAATCTCTGGGGAGGCAGGGGCAGGATGGGCAATGCTGATTTGGGGCAGGAGTAGCTTTGGGAAGGGCTCTGGGGATGCAGTTCACCCTTGCAGAGGCGGCAGCTCTCAGCAGGTCAGGACAGGAGCAGTCTCTGACACAGGGGGTTACCACACTCAGCTGAGCAAACCTGAAGCTGCTGCTCCAGTTTATTACTTGGCCATGTTAGTGCCAAATCCATTTAAAGCCATCTGTGCTGGGCTGTGGACTGGAGATATGGGGCTTGTGTGTCCTCAGGCTTATGGGCAAAAATACCCCCCGAGAGAGAGAGAGAGGTGGTGACTCCTTGCAGCATGGACAGCAAGGTCTGGCAGGGCTTCTGGTTGGTCTTGGTCCCTCTTCTACAGCCTAAAATGTCAACAACCCATCCTTGAAGGTGGGATGCACAACTCTAACTCTCTGCTAGCCAGGAGAAACACCTCAGTGACTATAACCACAGCAATACTGCTGGAATGGCTGTATCATGTCCCTTGGTCTGTCCAATTAGCAGTTATAGTCACTGTAGTTATATTCACTGCAGTTATAGTCACTGTAGTTATATTCATTGTAGTTTTATTCTCTGTAGTTTTATTCACTGCAGTTACATTCACTGTAGTTACATTCATTGTAGTTATATTCATTGTATTTAGAGTCACTGTAGTTAGTCACTGCAGTTTTATTCACTGTAGTTACATTCACTGTCGTTAGAGTCACTGTAGTTTTATTCACTAGTTTTATTCTCTGTAGTTTTAATCACTGTAGTTATATTCACTGTAGTTTCATTCACTGCAGTTTTATTCACTGTAGTTACATTCACTGCAGTTATATTCACTGTAGTTATATTAACTGTTGTTATATGCACTATATTACATTCACTGTAGTTGTATTCTCTGTAGTTTTATTCACTGCAGTTATAGTCACTGTAGTTATATTCACTGTTGTTATACTCACTATAGTTACATTCACTGCAGTTTTATTCACTGCAGTTTTATTCATTGTAGTTATATTCACTGCAGTTTTATTCACTGTACTTTTATTCACTGCAGTTACATTCCCTGAGCTCTGGCTGGGTGTTTTGCAGAGGGACACACAGCAGTGCTTTCCAAAATGCCATTTGGGAAGATGACATCCTCCCAGTCATTGGGGAGGAGGTTTATTCCCGATTTCTGCAGGTGAGCAGCTCCTCAGTGGGAGCAGGAAGCTGCCCTGCCCTCGCAGGAGGGTGATTTGCTGTGTGCAGGGAGGTGGCAGAGCAGGGCAGCTGCCCCTGCCTGTGTGCACTGCGGGCGTGGGCTCCCCGCACCTCTCCCCGTGTAACCTCACCCTCCAGTGCCAGCAATCAGCGGGTGCCCTGAGAAAACAGCACAGCCCAGGTGGCAGGGTGACGTGGCAGCCCCTGGCTGCCTTCCAGCCACGGGAGGAATGCAGCACTGGGGGCCCTGGGCAGGTCTGCTGGTGTTCAGAGTGTTGTTTTATCCAGGGAAACTTCCAGAAGCACCCAGATMCCCGAGACCCATCACCCCCTTGCTCCTACTGCTGATGGGCACAAGGTGTGCTTTGGGTTATGAGAGGAATGGCAGATTTGTCTTTACAAACAAGCTCTGGGTCTGCTGGTGGATAAAACCAGCACTGAGAGATAAAAGGAACAATGGGAAGGATTCCACTGATTACTGAATGGAAAAGGAGATATTTGCCTTTACAAACAAACCATAGGTTTGCTGATAAATGAAATTGGATATTGGAAGATGAAAGAAAAAATGGGGAAACCCCTTAATTCCATAGGAATTAAAAATTAAAAGGGGGGTTATGCATTAAAGGGGAATCTCAGGTGTTGGGCATTCTGGGAAGTCTGTACCTCTCAAGCACCTCAGCCAATGGGGAGAGAGAGAGGGAAATGCAGTCAGGAATTTGGGATAAATAGGAGGCTGCATCCTCCAAAAATTTGAGAGACCCCAGGGGAAATGCCCCATGGCCTCTCCCTTTATTCCAATAAAGTTACAGGACTTCTCTGTCTCTTTTTTGGACATAAACCTCTGGTGTTTGTGGATTAATTTTCCTAACAGGTTCTCTCACTATCTGCAAAGATGGATGAGGTTTGTGCTAACAAAAACTGAGGTTTGTTACTGCAGAAAATGAGCCTGAATTTWTCAGAATGCCAGGAAGCTTCAGGGAAGTGCTTGGTGGCAGGAGCTGACCCTTTAGGGAAAGAGATGGGSTCTGATGGGGTGAGTTCATGGCAGTTTCACAGAGCGATGGGAGAACAATGTGCAGGAAAACAAAGCTGWGCTGTTCCTGTTCCTGAGTGTTTTTCTCAGTTGCACACAAGCCACAACTGGCTGAGCCATTTGGACAATCAACTGCTGATTCTTGATATTAAATTACAATCTCATAGATATCCTAAATCCTGATTCAGGGTTTAGTCCCAGGAGAGGCATTGTGGGAGCCTTGCACTGAGATGTTTTCCAGTCCCATGTGTGTGTTAAGGAGGTGGCAGGGATTATTGATGATAGGGATGATAGCAGGGAGGGARCACAGGATACACACAGAGGTTTTCCAGCCAGGACCACTGGCAGGAACTGGGTAATAAAGGCAGAAACAAACACCCCTGTGAAGAGAACAGCTTTGCAAATCRCTGTATGGCCAGTTTAGGAGGTGTTTCACAAAACCTCAGGGGCTCTCTCGCAGCCCTAATGAAAACCTTATGAAACCCAGCAAATTCCAGCACACTTTGGTCAGGGTCATCAGGCAGAGCCTCTGCTGCTTCCAGCAGAAAGGAGACACTTCCCAGGCAGGGGAGGCTCAGCCCTGGCTGGTTAATGGGTGTGTGAGCCTGACAAAGGTCACCCCATGGCCCCCTGTGCATGTGGCAGTGACAATCCCTGAGGTTCAGATTCCCTGGAACTGTCCTTTCACAGGAGTCACACCACGGGCAAGCAGGATGAGGGATTAATACCTTCTTCCTACATGGGAGCTGAGTAAAACAGAGTTATTTATGCTTTTTGGACAAGATTATTTGGGATGTGCATGCAGAAAGCTGGCCCAGTTTCCCCACAGCTCACCCCAACCCTGTAGGAGAGGCAGCCTGTGTTTCTCCCCTGCAGGGTACAAGGCTGCTCCTTTAGCACTCAGGCTTTTAATCCCAATGGTTTTACTGTGGGTCAGGATCACTGGATGCTGAGGTAGCTGTGGAGCACACTGGTTTTACTGGTGAAGGCWGCTGGAGCTCTCACCCTCACTGTTTATTTCCTTTTTTCTTCAGGCAGACCAGAGGTTTTCAYAACTGTGGGAAACCTGGTTGCTCCTGTTGGTGAGTGCCCACAAAATAACTCCACCCTCCCTTGCAAACTTAATTTTTAACCTGTCTCATCTCAGTGACCAGGCTGCACGAGTGAGGACAGAAAGTCCCTGTGTGCTCAGTGTGGGGTGGGGGCTGAAATCCTGAATCCCTGCTTTTGCCAGCCTCTCCCATGGAACTGTTAGGATCACTGCAGCTGCCAGKCTGGAGTGCATAGGGGATGTCCTGGTCCTGTGTCAGGTGGGAATTGTGCCCTGGGAGAGAATCTGGATTTTTCTTAGGGACTTTTCAGTTTGCTCCCCAAAACAGAGTGCAGATTTCCCCAGGACAGGGAGCCTGGCAGCTGAGCTGCGCTCATCACTCCTCCTGTTCACATCTGCTGAACAGAGCTCCTGAATCCGACTCTGAGGAGGTGCAGGAGTGTGAGGACAAACCCTGCAAGCTCCTGAGCCCAAGAACCTGCAGGCAGAGCCCAGGTTGTGCCTGCATGGCCAGGGGGACAGAGGGGGACCAGGGCTGGGAGTGCCCAGGCAGAGCCATTGTCTGCAGGAATGCAGCCCCGCCTGTGCCAAGCAGGAAGGAGCCACAGAAACGCACCACCCCTGAAGGCTGGGGAAATGCCACCCTCCTGCATCACCCTCCCTGCCTGGGCAGTCCCCAAAGGGCGCAGTTGTGCCTGTCCCTGTGTCCTTCCTTGGCCCATTAGCCCCAGTCAGGTGCTGGGAGGAGCTGTGCTCCAGCAGCAGAGGGGGATGAACCCAGCCCAGCTGATGGATGAGCAGCAGGAACGCTGCTGGACACACCTCCCTGCGTGACCCGTGCACTCCTGCACAGCATCTCCACCTCCTTCTTGCAGAGCAGCTCAAGGATCACAAACTGGGTGGGCTGGAGCGAGCTGGGTGAAATGGGACCCACAGAACTCCTTAAAAATGGGAGATAGAACAGTGAAGGCTGGAAAAGACTTCTAAGGTCATCGAGTCCAACCTTTAACCCATGTTTACCACCAAACCAAGCCCCCAAGATAAAGTGCAATCTGATTTGTATTCTTGCAGCTTTGCAATGAGTGAAGAATTCAAGCAGCCATTTYTCAGGCAACATCACAGTCTGTAGATTGAAGCTGCCTTATCAGAATTGACCTCCACAGAGTCCAAGGCAGAGCTGAACCCGCAGCTCCTGTGTCCCCTCTGGGCCACATCTCCTGCTGTGGAATTAAAATCCAATCTCAGCCTCAGGTGCCAACAAGGAATTGTGTCCCCCAGCCACCCCCAACCTGTGCAGGACAGGCTGGTGAGAAACAGAGCCCAAACCCTCTGATTTTCATTGCAACCAGGCTGATACACCCAGTGCTTGCCAGGAACCTTCTGGGGTTATTCCATGARAAKAACTGGAATATTCACTCTGACACCRCCCAGYRCTGGCTCAGAGCTCAGCTGAGCCCAGAGCCTTTTCYCAGGAAGTTCTGGTGGCTGTGTTTGAACACCAAACAAGCAGCTCAGGTTACCTCCCTGTGGGACAGGACTCCCTCTAACACAAGTGAGAGGTTGTTCTTGGGGCATCCCTGTGCCACTCCCCAACAGGAACTGGCTGGATCCTTGTGTCTCCTTCCTACTTTTCCAGGCCCTTCTGAACAGCAGCACTCACTCACTGAGCTCACCCTGCAAAGGGCAGCGTTGTCCCACCTGTTTTTGGCACGAGGGGAAGGCGTGACAAGGTGCAGAACTTGCCTCCCTTTACACCCAGGGCTTGGCTGATCTGGATTAAACCCAGTGGGGCAGATGGGCACCAGCACAGCAGGAAATGTCCCTGCTCCCCAAAACCACCTGGGGACAGGCAGTGATGGCACCACTGACAGCACCAGGCACGGGGTGGCATCAGTGTGCTCTGGCATGGTGGCATTAATGTGCATGGCATGGTGGCACCAGTGTTCTCTGGCATGGTGGCATCAATATGCACTGACATGGTGACATTAATGCACACGGCATGGTGGCATCAGTGTGCACTGACATGGTGACATTAATGTACATGGCATGGTGGCACCAATGTGCTCTGACATGGTGACACCAGTGTTCTCTGGCATGGTGGCACCAATATGCACTGACATGGTGACATTAATGTACATGGCATGGTGGCATCAATGTGCACTGGCATGGTGACACCAGTGTGCACTGATATGGTGGCACCAATGTTCTCTGGCATGGTGACACCAGTGTGCATTGACATTGTGGCACCAGTGTTCTCTGGCATGGTGACATCAGTGTGCACATTGTGGGCCCTCCCTTGTGTCTGCTCAGGTTTTTTCCTCACCTGCAGACAGAGGCATCACTCCCTTTGCAAACACGGAGGAGGAGGAGGAGGAGGAGGAGGAGGAGGAGGGTGGCACTGAGGAAGGGCAGGGCACTCACTCCCACCTGAGCAGGATTCCTGCCCCTTGAGGCAGAGCTGCTGCACCCACCCGTGGGTTCAGGATGTTTTCTCTCCTCAGCAGGGATCTGGATGAGGCTGAGGATCAGGATGAGAGTGGRACTCGACGCCTCTTTGCTCCAAGATTTACTGGGCAGGACTTTTCCAAAGCACATTCCTTCCACGCAGAAATGCAGCTTCAGAAGAGGATTTTGGGAGAGGCYCGCAAACGATGCCTCCAGGGCTGCATTCCTGTGCCGGGGGATGAATCATTTTGCAGTCCCACAAGGAAGGAGCCCAGCTCGGATGCGCTGAAGGCCAGGAACCAGCCGAGGGAGGGGATTGGAACAGGCTGGACTGGTTTCCAAGCTCCAGGAGCCGAGGGAAGGGAAGGGAAGGAGAGCACTGAGCACTGAGCACGGGGTGTGTGTGTGTGCATCTCTGCACATCCTGGCACCTGCAGCCTTTGCTCCTTCCCGGGAATGCAGGGACACAGGGATTGGGGACTGCAGGGACACAGGGAAATGCAGGGACACAGGGATTGGGGAACTGCAGGGACACAGGGTTTTGGGAATTGCAGGGACACAGGGATTGGGGAACTGCAGGGCATACAGGGATTGGGAACTGCAGGGACACAGGGATTGGGAACTGCAGGGCACACAGGGATTTGGGATCTGCAGGGGACACAGGGATTTGGGAACTGCAGGGGCCACAGGGATTTGGGATCTGCAGGGACACAGGGATTTGGGAAATGAAGTGATGCAGGGATTGGGAACTGCAGGGATTTGGGAACTGCAGGGACACAGGGATTGGGGATCTACAGGGGACACAGGGACTGGGAACTGCAGGGCACACATGGATTGGGAACTGCAGGGACTTAGGGAAATGCAGGGACACAGGGACTGGGGCACTGCAGGGACACAGGGATTTAGGATCTGTAGGGACACAAGGATTTGGGAACTGCAGGGCACACAGGGATTGCTGCTCAGATAACCTGCCCAGGGAGCAAAGAACCCGAGGTTTCTAAAGGACCACACTTTACACACAGGAAATGCGTGGTCTGACCAACTGGAAAAGCAGAGGTTTCTCAGGAACATTTTTGCACTTKACACAGAAAATGGCCATTATTCAACAAAAGCCCACGCCCCAGCTCTCAGCCATTGCAGCCAAAACCCAAAGCACTTCAAATCTCCACTGACGCAGGCTTGAAGTTATTTCCTTACAGCCCCTTTYTTCTCTCCTCCATCAGCCCTCCCAGCTGGATTTCACTTCCCAAAGCCTCCAGTGCCCTTCCCTGGGTGCTCTGCACCTCCCACCCCCKGAGAGCAGAGCAGCAGCAGGTGAAGCCCTCCCCTGGCTGCTGGGACCTCCCTCAACATTTGCTTTTCAAGATGAGTCCAAGATGCATCAGTGCCAGAAAATCCCATCTGCAGATGTTCTGTGGTCCCAGGGATGCAGGGGGGGGCAGAAGCCTCATCTGCAGCGTGGTGACAGTGACAGGGCGTGACAGTGACAGTGACAGGCCAGATCAGGGGTGTCCCCTCCCAGACAAGGGAATGGGGAGTGTGAAGGGCTCTCAAGAGGACACACAGCTCCTGCCCAGAGCTGCTGGAGCTCAGTGGGTTTGGTGTTCAGTATCTCCACTAAAAGGAGCTCACAGATGTGCAGGGGTCTTGCTTTGGCATTTGTGGTGGAGAGAGGGGAGGTGAGAGGAGGTGGGGAGAGGTGGGAGTGAAGTGACAAGAGAAGGGAAAAGAGAAGAGAGAAAAGAGAGAAAAAAAGAGGAGAG
>CADDXX010000150.1:78250-157607 GCA_902810485.1 Alauda arvensis | reverse complement strand
TTCCCAAAAAAAAAAACCCCTGGCAGCTTCTCAAAGCTGAGTCTGCCAACCTGCCCAAAGCAATGGGTTACCCACACACCATTCCTGCCCCAGCAGCTCCAGAGGAGTCCAGAACTCTGCCCAGGCTCCTGCCAGCGTGGCTGGGAACTCTGGATGGCAAAGGGCAGGAGAATGCTGGAGGCTGCCTCCCACCTGGAACAGCCCTGCAGGGAACTGCAGAGCACTTGGCTTTSCTTCWGAGTCAAAACACAACCAAAAAAGGGGGGAGGAAAGCACTGGGAAGCCTCTAGGTGTATGGAMTATTGTGCATTCAGTTCTGCACACACTTGGTTTCTGTCAGCAAGGAACAACAGGATCTTTCTCACCACCATAAATGAGCTGTTTTATCAATTTTGAAACACTTGTTTCACCAAGTGGGGAAGAAAAAAAAAGGCATCTTTATCCTAGGTAGCAGCTAAAAAGATTAGCTTAAAATTTAAAACAAACAAAACCAAGTCTAAAAAAAATAAATCAAAAAACCTGACCAACCAGTACAAAGTAAAGACAGGCCAGGTCATTGCAACCCATCACAGGACTAACTAAAAAAATATTTTTTAATTGCAACTAATGTGCTATCTTGAGCCAGCTGCTAATTCCAACAGGCCTGAGGTTTTCTGCTCATCAAGCATCAATAATGTGTGCCTTTTCCTAGAAAGGAAGGCTCTGCCCAAGTCTTACTGTGTCACATAAAAAGTCCCAAAATAGATTTCTCCAGCCAAAGAAAGTGTTTTATTCAGATATTCAYGTGGATATGGCAGTGATGTTAGGAACAGCTATTCAAGCAGCTGAAGTAAGCCCTTCAAAAGAAGTCCCACAGCTTTGAGACTTGAACAAATTATTGTATGAKCTCATCCAAGAGATCTAAATAGCTGGAACATCTGCAAGAGTCGCCACCAATTTACTGAGCAGAGTTCATCAGCAGTTCATCAGCTCTGCTTGCACAAGCAGGTGCCAGGGCAGCCACTGAGACTGAGAGAGGASAGGGGGAGGAGGCTGGGACAGAGAWGGGAGATTTTCCCCTCTGACAGGGAYGTGCTGAAATCAGGGCAGTGCCTGTCACTGAAGTGCAGAAATGCTTTTTTCCCAGAGAAGTATTACATGCACAAGTGACTACATTGTTAAAATTTTTTTATTTGTGACAGTAAAGAAACCATTCAATACCTGATTGACAACACTCCTCTTCCCCTGCAAACACTCATATGGTATCTGTAGTGTTTCTCAAGTATTGCTGGATTGTTCATTGCATCAAAGTGTAAACAGCTCCATCATAAGGAAAAAAAAAAAAGGAAAAAAAAAGGAAGAAAAGAAACATTTCCATTGTTTACTCCTCTGCTGAGGAGCTCCCAACAGATCTTTAACAAGAAATAAAGAGAGAGAGTCAGCTGGGATTTTACAACATCATGTGGAACAGAGAACTGACAGCTGGTTTTGCATAGTTAGCCCAGAGATTTTGAAGCAATTGCCCCACGCCAGTCTCACCTGCCCCTCCTCRCCCCACAAAGGCAGAGAACATCACAGCACCTTGGAATCAGAGGCACAAACTTGTTTTTGTTGTACAAATAGGGCTGTGCAGAGCTGTGGTTTATTAGGTTAAAAACAATCTGTCCAACAGAGGGTTACGCCTTCGGAAGTCACAGAGCTACAGGTTCATTTTCTTGGTTTTTTTGTTTTGTTTTTTTTACACTGAAATTCCCAAAGCTGCAACATCAGCACACACCAGTGTCATTTAGATACTTTATTGTCCCCAACCAGTCTAATCAAAATCATGCTGTAAGAAAAAGTGATTGCAAACACCAACAACCAAAAAACGTCTCCAGGTGTTGAGTTTTCCTCCAGGGGGTAACTTYTGCTGTTTGAATTCAAGGTCCAAAGGGCAAAACAAAAAAAAGAGAACAAATCATTCTTCCAAAAGCTACCTAAATGAACACAGCAATATTGTACATTTGCCACCAGCTCCCCATTCCCCAGCCTGCCACGCTTCCCTGGTGTGAGCAAGGGTTCTGTGCACAGCCCTAAAGGTTACAAATGGCAACTTCTGKGTGAATTCTGTTGGGTTTCAAGGCYCTAAGGCATTCTGCCTTACAGCTKMATTTAAAAATACCCATATACAGGCAAGAAACCGTTTTTGTTTTTTTTTTTTAACCCAACATAAAAAGGACAACAGAACTTCAGGCCAGGCAGCATCTCTTTAGAATGACCAACTGGGGAAAAAAAGCCTTTTAAAATATTTCTATAATTGAAACCCAGGGTTTGTAACAGCCCTGGTGACCTGCATGAAGTAACTGCACTTCAAAATATGCAAGAGATTTAGGAAACAAGTTGGTTTTTTTTTTTCCTATTTGAATTTTTTTTTGTTAAATCTTGTATTTAAAATACAATCAAATACCCGTATTGCAGATTTTACAAACATTCCACTCCTTCTCTGACTTCATGGACAGAACTCTATTGCTTTTTTTTTTTTTTAGAATCTAGAAACTCTAAATATATAGAGTATGTATATCCACACAAACTCAACACTTGAAATTTCAAGTATGATGATAGTGTCAAAATGAACTGTGACAGTTTGATCTCTTTGGCCAAATCTGAATACCCAGGGGAGTCCAAACCTGATTGCAGAGCACTCTGAGTTTTATTCCCACACGAGCTGGGTGGGTTAAAAAAAATTACAACTGATCAGAACTTACAGAAAACACTCTTAATGCTAACAGAGATCAAAGCTGTGCTAAGTTTTTTGTCTTTGTATTGTATCATTTTAATGCTGTACTGAGTTACAGTAAGTTGGGTTTTTTAAAAATCTGGGAGTTTTAAGAGAAAAATAACAAAGTACAAGTGTGGTTGTACAGAACATCATGAGAACCCTCCCTCCAGAGGCTGGTGCAGAAGTTCAGTTGCCCATTCTTATGTGGATTGGAAAACAATACAAGACACTTTAATAATATAATCAACATTCATTCACAGACTTAAGGCAACTGGTTCATGAAATCACTGCTTCCAGAGATGCAAACAGGTGACAAGGTTTGTCTCACCTCCAACAGGTCACAACTGTCACAGGGCCCTGTCTCGTGGGGGATTTACTCATCTCATTGTCTGATTGTTTGGTCTAATGCTAAGGAGAAAAAAGTCTTTGCATTTCTTCAGCCATTCCTCTCATACCTGCACAACTAACTACACCCTGAATACTTCCCTGCAAACTGCACTGGGGCCCAGCAGCCACAGGCACAGTTGAAAATACTGCTCAGAGAACAACTCTTTTATTTTTTTTTTCTTTTTTTCTTTTTTTTTTTTTGGCAGCTTACAGTTGCATTACTCTGGAGTCAAATCCAAAATYAAACCATCTTCAACTGAAAGTAAACGTTCATGGACTAACCAGAATCCATACAACCTTTTTGTTTGTTTTTAAACAAAGTAGGCTTTGTTTTTTTTTTGTTAATGTTGAAGTTTTACAACTGGACAGTCTGTCTCTTTGTAGTGGCACACATTGATACAGTACTGAGGTGATGCCAGCTGGTTGAGAAACAAAAGGCTGATGCCATCCACACTCAGGGGTGTGAGGGGGCTGCCCCCAGCAGCCCTGGGCCCAGCTGGAGCACAGCTGGAGCACAGCTGGAGCACAGCTGCACTGCAAGGGGGGCTCAGCTGGATGCTGCACCCACCACACCCCTCCTGCTGCCTGTGCAGACTGGCCTGCCCCTCTCTGATGGGTTTGTTAAGCTGCTTCACCAATGGTCTGGAGACGAGGATCACGAGCCCCAAAAGTCCATCACAGAGAAATTTGATGTCTTTTCCCCAAGTGATTGGGACTTTTCAAGGAAAAGAGAAAAGGCAAAGGGGGTCTACAATTCAGAATTTAGCACGAGGCTAGTTAGAAGCACCAAATAATCCATTTAGTCTTCTCTAAAGACAGCCAGACACAGCTGCACTTTTTATGTTTGCAGATTTCTGCAGTGGACAATAACTGCAAGGTGACACTGGAAAGGGGTGGGAGAAGAAAAATGAGTGCCTTGTTCTTCAAAGGCATAAAATATTTAAAAATCATTCATCTGAAAAGGAACCTATGGCACTGCAGAAGATGTTAAGCAGGCTCTCAGATTCAGAGATGAGTCTAACTCAWCTCCAAAGCCAGAGGACCAATTTTAGTCAAGGCTAGTAATTTCTGCCCTTCCAGCAAGGCTTAATACAGCTCCTAATCTGCACCTTACACCTTGGGGAAGAAGAAACACAAATCAAAGGTGTGGGCAAAATACTTCCTGCATTTTCATGTATCAAAGAAAGGACAGGGCTTCATCTTAATTGAAAAAAAAATTAAAAAAAAAATCCTTTACAGGTCACCTTTAACTGGGTTCTCTGGTAAATCAGATACCAGTGGATTAATCCATGGGGGTGGGTTATGAAGCCTGCATTTTTTTCTTTATTGCCCAAGTTTGCAGCTTACAGAAAATGTCTCATAGCACAGGCACAGTGGCAAAAACAGTGTAACAGCCCATGGTCAGCTCCATTTGGTGAGAATACAGTAGCAGCAATGGCAAGAAAAAAAAGCACTCCAAACAGCTCAGTGTAGATCCAGCTCACCCAGATGGGTTGTTTTGAGAAAAGAATCTGAAAAACTAATGAAGAGMTCTCCTTGCTGTTCTCCCAAGAGAATGGTTTTCCAAAAAAACACAAGAGGCATGGCAGTTGTGCGTAAGCAGAGACAGCAGAGCTTCCTCTGTCTGCAACTCCAGGGGCTCTGGGTGTGATCAGCCACCCTCTTTTCCTCAACTCCACCCCTCCCTAAAGACTCCAACAACTGCAGGTGTGTTTGAAAACTGTGCCCAAGATCCTCATCAGTGAAACAAGCACATCAATGRCCCCAATTCAGCCCTCCCACGAATGCCTGAGCCTTCTGAGCATGACAAAGGCTGAAACAACTCAATGTCATCCTGGAGACAGGAACCCCAGCATCTTGGTTTCCAACTTTTTTTCCTTTGTTATATATTACAGTGCTCTATAAATTTATTTTTTTTCCTTTTTCCTTTTAAAGCATTTAGACAATACAAGACTAAAAGATGTCTGGAAATACGTCTTATACAAAAATGATTTTTTTTTTCTCTTAAAATAACATTCAAAAAGGCACTTCATTCTGTAAGAAAAAATTCAGAGTCAGGTCAACTGCTCTAAGCAGGGGGGTAAAATTGTCTGCATAGTGGGAGGGGAAGAAAGGGAGAGAAATTCAACTGCTGAAATACAAGCTTCTTTTTTTTTTTTTGGCATGTTTTAAGAAAAGCTGATCCAGTAAAAGATGTCCATTTATGAAATTAATTAAAAGAGTCCCATTTAAAATAGCTTCTTTTTTTTTTTTTTTCCAGCTGCAAAAATAAACAAAGGAAACTGCAGATTATTCCTCTACCTAAAACGTCAAGGAACAGCTCCTTTTTTTTTTTTTTTTTTTTTTTTTTTTTTTTTTCTCCTTTAAAAAAGTAGTCTGAACACATGACCTTAGGAAGTCAGGCTTCTGAAGGCTTAATAGCATCACTCATGATTGTCCTTCGTGTCCAATGTAACAGGAAGATCAAGAGTAGCACTTCTGACATGGGGTGACCTCCCCAAAGCTTACATTTGAAAAGAGCTGAAAGAGATGGAGACAGCCTCTAGCAACTGCAATCTAGGAGCAGGAGTCAGTTCAGAGTTAAGGGCTACCTGTTGCAGAGTTTATGAAGCATACTGTAAACTTCTTCCTCTTTGCTTAGTCCTTCAAAGAAAGGAATAAGATCTAGCAGCTCTGTGTCTGTCATGTCATCAAACCAGGACTGCACAGGCACCTGAAACGAAGCAACAACAAGCACTGAGAGGGTTTCRTGGTGTCAAGGACACCCTGAGTTTTGTCTGTGTAGGTGTTCTGTAACCATCAGCAGCATGCTGTAATAATCATTATGGCAATTAGGCACTCATTGCCATTCAGGTGGAGCAGCAGGTCCAACCCCAAGCCCAGCTGACCTTCAGCTGCATGGCCAGGGGAACCCCATGACCCCACACTCTCCTTGCTCTGCCTCCTTGGAACCCACAACAGGCTGGAAGGCAGGCACAGGTTATGAGGCTGCACTGACACTTTATTTACAGGCAATTTTGTTTTTCTAATTTATTTTTCTCTRAGAATTATCAGAGTGAGTCACCAGGCACAGGCAGGCAGCAACAACCCCTCCTGGCACAGGGTTTGGAGGAAATAAAACTGCAAGGGCACAACATTGCTCAGGTTCAGATGCTGAATCTAGTGAGTGGGTTCAGGAATATGCAGGCTGGATTTGGGGAAGGTGTTCTGTGTGTCTTCACTATGGGAGCACACTGAGGTCTTTTGAAGGCTATCCTGGATCTTGTTACCAGCTCTGGTTTCTGCAGAGACTCGAGTGTCAGTCAGSCAGCAGCACTTTTCTAGACATGATTAAACCACTCTGACAAGGCCCTTAATTCCATCTCCCAAATTTCCACAGCTCATTATYTTCTTGGCACTGATTTCAGAGATACCAAATGATGATCTTGGATCAGGTTTTTTTTCATTTTAACCACGAACATAAATCAGAGCTACAGGTCCTGGTTATTATAAATGGCAGCTTTAAACCACGTGTGGCACCAACCAGAAAAAAAATGTTTTCACCACATCACTAAGGGCATCACAATATTAGGATGTGAACTTGAAAGCTGACTGCTGGAAGATAAATAGCTCCTGTTACAAAAAAAGAGAAAAGCTATTCTGGAGAGGCAGGACTGTACAAAGCAGYGTTCTTGATAAAAGATTTCCTACACTGATTTTAACAGTTCACAAAGAAGGCAGCCTAAAAACATCAAAGGGAACAATGCACAGCCTGGTTGTCCAAAAGTCAGCAGATCTGAGAGTTCCAGCYTCTCCCCTGGCAGCTGAAGCAGATGTGAGCAGCTGTACTGGCTGCAGCCAGGGCTGGAGCAGCCCAGAGCTCCCATCAGAGCTCCTGCAGCTGACACAAACACACAGTGAAAATGCACACTGCTGCTCACTGCCCTCCCCTACACAACTGCTGCCTGCCCTTTGRCCTTATTCCTTGGCCTTGATGAACTTGTTGATTAGCAGTTCTAATTATGGAGTCAGGGCAAAAATAATTGAGAGAGGAGCATAACAACACAACAGGATCTTGATATTTTCTTTCCTTTACCTACAAATGCAGATCTTAGCATCAACCAGTAAAGCATTAATTATCTTGCCTAATAAAAAATGATTCACACAACAACAACAACAAAAGATGGGAGTACCTAAAGCAGCTCAAGCAAACCATTCCTTCTGTAATCTCTACTCCAAGGAACACAATCTGTGCTGCAGGGCAGCTTTGTTTCTGACAGCTAGGTCAGCTTTTATGTTCCACACCACTTGGGTTTTTCTCAAAACTGCTGCACCTTCCTCCAGCAGCCAAAGCTCAGAGCACATGAGCAGTGACACCCTGTCAGGATCASTTTGCCCACGTCCTTCAGCATTTGGCAGAGAAGCCCAGACCCCACCTGCACCTGAGAAAACACAGRATCTGACACGAGGGCTCTGCAAACTCTTATTTCCTCACTCACAAACCCTGGGCAAGGGCCAGAGGGATGAAGTTCCATGGAATACTCTGAATACTCACTGCATTTTCAGGGTGGAAGATGTAAGATGCAGGAGAATTGTCCACGATGATGACTTTGCTCAGCTCCCGGCCCAGTCGGCTCAGATCCTTCACGTAATTCCCYCGGTGGAAAACACAGGATTCTCTGAAGAGCCTTGCCCTGAACACACCCCAGCGGTCCAGCAGGTCAGCTACTGGGTCTGCATACTTCAAAATACAAGCCAGAGACACTCCAAGTTAGCAATGTGCACTAAGGCTGGTTCACAAAGAAGGGACAAGAAACAGAGTCACAGAAAATGCTCTTTTTTTTCTCCATTTTCTTCCTTGCTCTTTGTTAATTAACTCACTCAAACCTGGAGTGATTAATGAAGAGATAAAGTCAAAGTAGGGCAATTCTCTTTCTGCAGAAGGCTAACCTGCACTCTAAACGTTTTCTGTGATTTGCTGAGAGGGTTTTATTCTCAGGGCCAACTTGGAGTTACCCTGAGAGTTTTCTGGAGGTTGATGGACCCAGAGATCTCAGCTACCATTACCACAAAACCAGCCAATACTAACAGAAAATCAATATGAAGCTTTTCCCCAGCTGAATTTTTGCCATGTGCCTCTRAAGATAAACTGCAGTGAACAAATCTGAGCCTGATGTGGCTCTGCCAAATGACGCCCTTGGAGCAACTGGGTCAGCAAGACTCATAAGATTACCAAATTACTTAATTAGGCCACAAAAAGATCAGGCAAAGATGTAATTAATAAAAGCACTCATGTACAATACCAGGGAAACTCTCATTTTACACATAAGATGATACTTTAAGTGAGGCACAGCTTAGAATCCAAGGATTTATATAAAYTGATCAAGAAGTATCCAAATAAACCTGAACATGAATAACCACATACTTGGAAATGGTGTATCTTTTAAATAATAAATTATATCTTTAAAATAATTAAATAAGTTTTATCTTATTATTGTACAACAGGAATTGTTGTGCAATAATAAGCTATAACTTATTTAATAATTTAAAATGCATTTTCCTGTATTTTGAACTGAGAAAAAAACCTGATGTTGGACTCAATCATCTTTTGATTATGACATAAGGCACATAGCTTCAGTATGAAACTGGGGCAGTATTTAGGATTTTTTTTTCAACAAGACTGAACAGTATGTGGYAAAGAGAATGCAGGGGAAAAGGCTTTAGAGCAGATCAGGGTGCTGTGCCCTTCCACCATCTCTACACTAGGCTGGAGTAAAAGCTTGCCATGCTAGAGCTCTATTTGGGAATAACCAGGATTTTACAAACGAGACACCACAAATACAGCACAGTGAAGAATTCCAGATCAATCCACTACTGTAACATCTACCACACCAACTACCTACGAGCCACTACTGCTACTGCAGGACCAGAGGGCACAAAATATTCCTTGGAGACATTCCCAGCTTGGCAAAAAGGCCTCATTTTCTAACCCCAGGWTGCAATTGCAGCCCCACAGAGTTCCCAATTGCCAGTGAGCTCCTGAGTCACTGGYTGCTGGTGTGGACAGGGGTTGAATTGGGTGGTTTTATTTCATGCCCAGCTTTCAAGTGCTGCTTCTATTTGTTCTAATTTCTCACTATAACCATGGTAACTTGGGAGCCTTTCATATTGGCATCATGAGCAATGCATGGAGGCTACATTATGAGACAAGCCCATATGTGATGGTGTTACCATGGAAACACTTACCCACACACTAGCAGACAAAAGTACACACTGTCAGACAAAGAAGCAGAAAAGAAGGGGAAAAATTAAGATAGTACCAACTGTGGCAAAGAATCATCCATAGAAAACCCAACCAGAAAATCCACTGAGCAGCACCATAAGGGTGAGGGAGATGAAGGGAGGAACAAACCTTGGCTAGGCTGGCTGTGAAGAGAACACATTCAAAGAGCTCTCCCATCCTCTGAAGGAACTCGTCCACGTGTGGTCGTTTCAATACATAAACCTGGAATGGCAATGGCAGTCAGGTCACATGGTGCTCAGGGAAAGGAAAAAAAAACCCAAAAAATAAAACCACTCCTGCAATCCCAGCACTTGAAACAAGAGTTAACAGGGAAGCTGTTCAAATGAAATGCTGGGGGGCGGAAAAAAGAAAAGAATGAAAGATAAAAGTAGAGGTTTAAAATGAGAGATTGGCTGCCAAGCCCCTGGTGAGTGTGTGACTGCAAACACCAAGCAGCAGCAGGAGGGGTGCTCCTGGAAACACCTCCCTGGAGGGCTCCTCAGTGAGGATTCTCTCCACCAAACCCACTGTGGAGCTGGAAAGCTGAAGAGCTGCACAGGAGGAATGAATCTGATGAAGCCTCTGTGACAGCAGGAATGGCACAACAGGGGCACATTTGCTCTGGTTCTGCTCTGTGGCTGATTCCTTCATYCCTGAAATCCCAGGTGCTCAGCACCATCACTCTCTATGGACAGTGGTCAAGCCCTGCAGCTCCACAGAGAACTTCTTTTCACCAAAAATCTTCACAGCACCATGCAGAACACCTAAAAATTCTGGGTTTGAAATGTGCTGCCAGAATCTCCAGCATCTCCTAAAGAGGACCTTGCCAGAAGATGGCAAATTCCCAGGATTTCTCTCCTCTCTCTTCAGCAGAGCTCTGCTGCCTTTTAGCACTGGTTTGGCTGCCTGCTGCCAACAACCTGATWAGCAGGTATTAAAACCTCCCTGCTCCTCCTCTCAGAGCACACAAGATGGTTTTGTGCTCACAAAAGATACCAAAACAAGGAAACTGCTGCTCAGAAAGCCTGTAAACAGCTCSCAACACACTGGGAAGCTGAAGAGGGGAGTCTGCTTGGAAAATATTTATCTGTCTTGTTTGCAGTTAGATTAAAAAGTTTGAGAGAAAACATTGTGGCAGCATTTTATCTTCTTCTGTTTGGCAAATAATCCCTAATACTGGAAATTTCAAGTGGAGAAGTCTGGCACAGAGCTGAAGTCAGGGATTGCAAGACTGATGCTATTTCAGGAATTTCATTCTTTGATATGCAAAATTMGATTAATTGTATGTATTTTATTAGGTTCCTATTAGTAAGAGGTAAAAAAAAATAATAAAAAATCAAGGTACCCAGAGAAAAAGCCTGAAGGAGAAAAATATGGAAACAGCAGCTTGAACTGAAGTGTAACAATTAAAGCCTTCAACAAAAGAAGGAAAAAAGAAACTGTGTAATTGAAATTGAAAACCTCAATTTGAAAGCAAAGGCTTTTTTAAAACACATATGATGGAGCTGTACCTTAATGACTARAGCAGAAATGTTGATTTTCCCCTTTATGCAGCATACAGCTCATACCATGAAGTCTTTATCTCTTTTAAGTTATTTCTRTGAAATTTATCTAAACTATTTCTGACCCCATAAGCATTACATTCAAACTTTGATACAGATAACAATTTAGAACCCAGATTTCTTTTTTAAACAACCACAGCAACACCTAACCCATCAAATTATGGCGACATTTTATGGATTAAAGACAGTTAACAGATGTGCTTCAACACCACTCTCTTCCCAGATAATTACAGCAATGTTTCCTGTATTTCACCAGGCATAAACCAAGTCATTTCCTCTCCTGTAACAACGCAATTAATTTTTCATTTAATTCTTTCTACACAAAGTTGTGCTGTAGTGTTTCCTCTCCAAATTCTACCTTTGATATTTTTAAGGCAGAGAGACAGCTGCAGTCCCTCTGCATTTATGTATCCAGACAGTATCCAACTGCCCAGATGTGAAAGACCGCAGGATCCAAGTTAATTATTAAGTTTTTGATTCTTCAGCCTTAAGTTTTATTCCTACACTTGTTTTTGAGGGCACAAAAGGGGCACCCCAGAGTCTTAAAATCATTCCTGGAGAGTAAATACTGGGATTTAATCCTGATTTCCCTTTTAAAGCCCAGTGCTTCCAGCCCCAGCAGCAGMAGTCTCCTCTTTGGAGAGGATCCCTATCTCTGCCCCTGTCAGTGAAGTATTTCCACTTGGAATGTAATTACAAACTCCCTGCCAAGGAGCTGAACTTTGCTGCTTGCAACACAACCCAGCTCCTCCATCAGGAGCACTCAGGAAATCAGCCCCAGAGCTCTGAGCCCCAGCCTGGGCTGCATTTGCCAGTTTTTGCAATAAACACTCCTTGGGTTGGTTTTAGGGCTCCTAATTCTGCACCTAACTCAGGACCAGTTGTGAATACACTGCATTTTTAGTTGGGTGCTCTCCCTCCTGCAGTTTAGAGCTCCTGATCCATCACAGCCTCCCCTATTTGAGTTTCTCCTGCTGCTCTGCCTTAAATCTTTCCCTGCTGGAATCTGGCCAACAGATTTGCTTCTCATGTTAAATGCCTAATTAATAATAAGCAACTTCATCTCTTAGGATGAAGTCTCACCAAATTTTTCCCTTAATTATTTCCCTCTGTAAAAAGTCCCAATTCCTTTGCCTATTTTTTTAACAACACTAATTTTTTTTTTGGCAGAACAACCTATCTTAATACTCTGGATAGTTATTCCCCTTGAAGTTTTCTTTGAGAAGTCCTACTTAGAGCCTGGAAGCAACTCCAGAATGTACTGGTATCCTGGGCTACAAAAATCTCTTTGGTTTACTACACATAAAAAGCTTTCTTCAGCTGACAGTGCAGCTCTTTTCTCCTCTTCCTTCTCATTTGGAATTTTTTCCCCTTTACTTTGTTAGTGGCTGGACCTGAATGCCAATGCTGCATGGTTATTTGTGGCTTGGCTTCTTCCTCCACTGCCTGATGGCTTCAGTTGAAATCTCTAGACTAGCTGGCTCCTGGCATTTTTCTGAGAGTTATATACTGTCTTCAAGGCATTAAAAAAAAAAGAAAGAACAAGAAATCCTTGTTTTTTGTTTTATGCTCACTGATTTTTTCCTTATCAGCAAGAATTGAGAGGAATATRGTCWTTATTTTTTTATTATTTCAAATGAACCCTGCTCAACACTTTCAGCACAGAYCAGGCACCAGGCATGTTTCCACAGGATTCTTACAGCTGCTAATGGCAGAACACAAGCAATTACCTTGAATTCAAGCATTTCAGACTTCCACATGAATTTTCTGTACCTCAAAGCAGCCTCAGCCTGCAGAGACTCAGTATTTGGGAAACCCAAAGACAAACCCGGGTCATTTTTAATCAATTAAACAGGACACACAGAATTGCTTTCCAAAAGCAGCTTTACAATGAGGAACTCTGCAAGTGATGACCAAAAAAATCTGCCCATGACAAGTCCAACTCCTGCAATCTCCTGTTTCAGGTCTCTTGTGAGCAGGGAGCAGAAGATGCCCCGTGTCCCTCGTGGTCCTGGGTCACACAGGTGTGGCTGTGTCCCAGTGCAAGTAACCAAGAATAGGCCAGTYAGAATGGATACAGCCTATCCTGGATTACTTGAACCAGGCCACAGCCTTCTGCAAGAAAATCCATCAATTCTGTGCTTTACAGGAAGGAAATTTATTATTCCAACAGCCTTTCCCCCCCTCCATCCTTAAAAAAAGGAAAATAATTTTGCATATTATGCTCAAAGTATATTCAAAGTATATGCCAAATGTTCCTTCAGCTTTCAACAATTAAAAACAAGCAATTCATTAACTCCCCCCTCACCCCTAACAACCACTTAAAATCAGTTTTACTCAATAAACAAATTCTACTTAAAATGAAATTCAAAGTAACACCAAATCAAACTCTTCCTGGCTGCCCTCTTTCTTCTTGGACACCAAAAGCAAGGCACAAAGCCACTGGAATTTAATTTGGATGGAAGATGAAGGCCAAGAATTCCCTAAAATCCTTCACCCATTGGAGATTAAAGCTGTATTTGCTGCTCTGGGGGCTGTGGTCACTCTGCTCTTGGGGAAGCAGGGTCCAAAGGAGAGGATGCAGAGTTAAATCAAGGCACCAAGCAGGGAACATCTCCCTCCAGACACCCTCAGTGAGCCTCCTCTCAGCTCCAGCACATTCCACTGCAGTTCCCAGCTGGAATTTGGGGGAGCAGGACCAGCCCTGGTCTCCTTTCAGCCAGAGTGGAGTGAGAGCAGTGGCCAGAAGGGTCAGCTCCAGAAACCCCCTGGGTGGGATTCTCCCCTGGAGCTCTGCTGGCATCCAGAGACCCACAGCAGGAAAGAAAGGGAGTTTCTTTCCCACTTGATTGATTCCCTTCTTAAAATAAAATGACAAATCCYTTTGAAAGGTAAGGTAATTTAGGCTGGAGAAAGAATGATGGCAAAGGGAGAGGGGTTGTTAAGAAAAGTTGGGTTTTAATCTAGGGAAGCTCATTTTTCCAAGCACCCTTTAAAATGATGAATTGTCCTCCCTACAAAAAAAAAAAAAAACAAACCCAACCCAAGAGTCCTTCTGACCTTTGGATTATAAATTATATAAGGGAAAACAAATTCCCCAAACTAAAGACATTATTTTTTWAAGACCTCTGYTGAACTGCAAAAAAGAAAACCCAACCAGCATTTACCATGAAAACACTTCTTGGATAAGTCAATCTCAAAACTCTTGCAGGAGCACAGCAATTCAATTTGCCACAACTTGTATTTTTTTGGTGTATGAGATCTGAACAATCTCAYTTAATTTCAAGTTTCTCTACAAATGGGCACCTCTGAAATGGGGTTTTCTCAGTTTGTTTCCACTGGGGTTCAAGGACACTAAAAATCCTTCAAAATCCTGCCTGAAAAGGCACTGTTGAAAGAGGGATATGCACCATGGACAGTGTGGTTCCAGAATATTTCCTACATCCTGGGGTATTTTGCACAGGTGGAAATATTCCTCAGTGTCAGTGAYTCATCCTGGAGTTTATAAACTGCTGAAGAAAATGGACAGGCATTATGCAGATGACAAATGCTGGTAAATGACAGAAATTGCTCAGATCACTTCRTTTATGTTCTAAGTGACTCCAGAATTACAGGTTTGAAGTGGGAACAGGCTGTCACAGCTCTACAGCCTGTGTTAATGCACATCACACTCAGCCAGAATATCCATTTTTTTTTGCCCTTTATCACTAAAGAGGCAAAAACAAAACAAAGAAAGAAAAGATTCCTGAATGTCAGCAATATTCCAAGAGGCATTACACACACAGGCTCTGCCCATTCTGTGTGCCACACAAATTACATTTGTACTTCAAGAATCAAAAATTCCTTACAATTACCTTCCTTTTTACCATCCAAATGTGCCTGAGGTTTTTACCTATTTYAGAGGTGAAGAACTTGAAATACAAAGAGTGAAGCAATTTCCTTGGGAAATCATGCAGGGAGTTTGCAGCAAAGCACAGAGACCAACTTCACTTGACCACCTTCTGCCAAAGGAGGAGGAGATGCACAAATCCACTCCCTTTGTACCCAGTTGTGGGGTTTTTCTTTGTTTGGAGAGGGTTTTTTGTTGCTGTTTTCTCTTTTTCCCCACATGGATTTGTCTCAGGTGCCAAACTGCATCATTTTTTTGGTGAAGAAGCTGAGAGTTTGCAGCAGGGAATGGAAAAGCAACAGGCTTTTGAGATGTTTGACTGTAAAGCCCAAGCCTTTTATTGGGCTTTGTTTCAAAATGTAAATATGTCATCCTGACAAGCTGAGTGATCACAACTCTGAGCCATTAAAAAATTCCCTTTCAAAAGCATTCTGCACAGTTTTAGGAGAGAGAAATTGTCTGTTCTGCAGCACCAAACACAARCCCACAACAAATCAGGACTGAAAATCACAAATCTCCCAAAACATCACTTAAATGCTCTGTGCATCAGCTCTGGTGAACATCACAGGGGGAAGTACCCTCAATATTGATTTTTTCTACACAAAACAGGCACAGTGTAAAAACTGCCAAAACAACTTTTACTTTAAWGCATGTTTCAGTCTACTGACTGATAATCAGTGATCATTTTAAGAGTGACAAATACATGGAGAGTTCCCATCACAGGAAATCAGACAAAATTGTGAACTAACTTTATGATCCACCAATCAGTACAGTATTAAAATATACAAATATTTTTGTCCAAGTAGAAATAATGCATAAAGATAATATATAAACAACATTKCAGAATTTAAAGTACTTGAAATTTYTGTTAAATCACATCTAGGGAAGGTTTGCTCCTCACTAACTGTAACACCCAAAATGCAAGAGAAGATGTTTCAAACATTTACAGAGTTCATGTATCAGAAAGGTTCAACTCCACATTAACCTGTTTAATTCCTCTCCAGCAAGAACTTCAGTGTCTGTCTGAAGAGGGAACAGCACTGTAATTTATTTTATTCAGCCCTTCAGAAATGATTACTGATTAAAGACACCAATCCAAGACACATGGAGGGGACTGATTTTCAAATTATGGGCGTTTTGCATTTACTCAAAACCATTTCTTATAGCCTTAAGTGAAGTTCTTGAAGGAATTAGGACACAGAAATCAGTCTCCTCATGATTTTGTCCAGACCTTTCAAATATGCTGAAGTATGTAACTCCTATCAGAGGAACCTGAATTACTTACAGGAATAAAAGGGGACAGAAACTGAACACAGATTGCCACAAAACCTGAATAAATGTCTATTCYTCCTTTATACATTCATAAAATATAAATGACCTTTAGCATATGAGCTACCAACAGATATTAAAGCCAACCTGTGTCCTCTTTGTGTTGGAGGGAATAAAAAATGCAGTGTTCAAGCAGCTTTTTCTGGGCCCAGCAATGTTTGAAACCCCATCCTTAAATCATTTCCTCTTTGAAAATGTTTAAAATTGACAGAGTCAAGTACTGAAGTCCTGGAAAAGAAACTCCCCCTGACCACAGAGGGATGCATTCCAGAATACAGAGCTGCCATGCTTTGCAAAAGGAGAAATTATTGGACATAAAGCAGCAAATGGAGGAAGGGAAAACGTTCTGGGACTCAGGACACAATGCTGAAGGAAAAAACAGCACTCACCTGATGTATGGTTCCATCAATTTCAACAGGAACAATGAAATCAGCATTGCTAATTGGCTGGAAAGAATGACAAGGAAATAATCAGCATTAAAAATCAGATTAAAGGGAAAACTTCAGGGGCATAAAAGGGAAGAGAACCTCCTTGTGAGGAACAAGTTCACACTCATTACTGACTCCACACATCCACTCTGTGTGTGCTCTGACACMAGCCAAAAGCTCACAGTTGTCATTCCAGATGCTGCACTTCCCTCTCCTCTCCTGTTTTTAAGCTCCATAAAATCTAGCTTTCACTGTTTRAATAACCCCCATCACCACTGAGTGTGCTCATCAGGAATACACCTCTTTGGATAAACTCTTCCATCCAGTCTTTGGGGATAAATGACCATCAAGAAAATCAACAGTGTGCTGCACACATTCTACTGGAGGCCATCAATTGGTGACTAAATTCAAAATAAAGACACAAGTAACACCTAATGGTCATATTTGAATCAGCAGCTGCAACAAGACTCAGGTTGGATAAAGGATTCTAAACATGCCAATACCAATCAAGCTAATGATGTAAAACTGCATTTCAATTCCACAGGGAAGAGCAGGCACACTCTGCCCAAGTTCTTCAATCTGTTTTTCCAGCCTGTCTAACACGACTGAGTTCTCAAGGCTTGCTGTGAAAAACTGCTGGGCAAGTGAAATTGGAAAGCAGGAAAGGGGCCCTGCAGACAGTWCAGGAGTGCACAATCTAATCTTGGCTAGACAGCAGGGGTAGCTGGGAACAGGCTGCTGCCAGTGTTCACTGGTTCAAGGGGACACCACACTCAGGTACAGCTCATGCACTATGTCCAGTCTGAAAAAAAAAGTCATGGAAACATGCCTGGCTGAAGCCTGGAGCTCATTCCATCACCTGCAGCCTGGAAATGGCTGAGACAGAGCTGCCCAAACCAGCTGTAACATGACTGATTAACAGCCAGGATCTTCCATGGATAATGCCCAGTCTGTAAATGGTGTTACCAAGCCAAGGCTGGRAAACATCTTCACTCAGCTCTGTGAGGTTTGTGCAGACATTCCCACCTGGTTTTCTGGATCAGTCTGATCTCAGCAACCACCAATAAGATGCCCCTGAAGTGTCTGTGGGTCTGGAAACAGACTTTAAACTCATTCAGGGGGGCAAAGGTGTGCCAAGGAAGCAGAGAAGCAGCTGAGGTGAAGTGACTTAAGAAGCAGATCACAAACTGGGGAGTCTCAACAGGTGCTCTGTGAAAAAAATGGTGGGAAAAGAGGATCCTGCCAGCAGCACTTTGATCCCACTCCCTGGATAAACCAGATTCTAATTCCACTGTCAAACCACCTTCCTGCCAGGAGAGCAGAGTGACCACAAGAATTTCTGTGGAGGGGAACACCCTTTTTCTCAGGAGCAAAGAAATAAAGAAGATGGTTTGATCTGACACCTGCAAGTGCTGTGTCTGAGGGCACAGGAGAGGCTGCARGGAATCCTCTCATCCTCACCAGCCAGGACTGGCAACCAGACCTCCAGAGCAGCTGCTGGTGCTGAATTCCATCCTCTTGCTGCCCCCTGTGCTGGTGTGACATCAAGAACTCCTCAAATACACACAGATCAATCTGGTTTTTCTCATCTGACACTGAGCAATTTCCCCTTTCAGCTCTGGAAGAACACATGTCCCCTGCATGAAGCCCCTCAGATGGAGAAGATCCTCTGCAGCTCTAACAGCCACAGAACAGCTACACAAAAGTCCTGATGCTTCACCTCCAAAAGAAACCCAAGTGAATTGTCAAGAAGCCTCAGCCACCAGTTTTCCAGTGGGTGCCAGCT
This sequence comes from Alauda arvensis, assembly GCA_902810485.1. Lineage (NCBI taxonomy): Eukaryota > Metazoa > Chordata > Aves > Passeriformes > Alaudidae > Alauda > Alauda arvensis. The sequence goes on along the minus strand of CADDXX010000150.1, from coordinate 139,227 downwards.
GCCTGCAGACTTTGAAGAGGCTTGCACACACTTGAAGGATTTATATATGCATGACTTCCCTCAGCAAGAGAAACACTCTGCAGCAGCAGCAGCAGAATAGGTCACTGCAAGCTGTAGAGGTTTTGAAATCCACTGATAAAACTCCAGCTTTTACAGAATTTAATCCTAACAGGAACAACAACAACCAGAGAAAACCACATTTGGTGTGAGCAACTTCAGCTTYTTCTACCAAATAAAACTCACCCTCACACTTTGTAACCAAACTACTCCCAGCTACACATTTGCTTTCCCCCACTTATCCTTCAGGTATGTTGGTTTTTTGTTGGCCCTGGTGACAAGGAGAGGGGCAGGGACTGGAGTTCTGTGCTCCCCAGGGAGGGAAAAGAGGAGAAAAGCCTGCAGCAGTTTGCTGGGTGAAGGTTTGTGGTGCTGTGCACACCCAGCACCTCTGTGCCTCCACTGGCAACCACAGAGCCTGGAAGGAGGCAGTGCACCTCCACTGAAAAYCTTCAGCTCAGTCAGAACCATTTCTGTTTACAAAAACCCCCCAAACTTTCAGCATTTTAAGTGTTCTAAAGTTGTTTCACTGCCAGGTGAATAGGATTACATTCCAGGCTTGCATGTGGTTTRGTACATTTTATACAAAAGCATGTTTACATCTCCTTGATTTAATATTTTTTTTTTTTTGCTTCTATGATTGTTTTATGATGGGAATGATAACTACCCTGTCTATCTATTCCTTTTTTACTCTTGCCAAAGAACCCCAAACTTTATTCCTTTAATATGCACCTAACATGAAAGACCAGAGCCTCCTTAAAGCCTCACAAATATGCAGGGGCATAAAAAGATGAGAATTACCCTCCCTCAGATGTTGCTGCTTTCATGAAGAGCACTTTAAATATTCTGCCTTTCTGGTTGTGTCAAAAAACCCCATGTAATCTGCATGTGAAATATGAAGCCTATTTCAGAACAGAATTAGGAATTCTAAAGCATCAGGTGTTTTAAATAAAGCCTTTTGTGCTAAAACTCTCACATTTATTATGCTTTTCCAGCTTTTAAGTGGGGACCCACCTGGTTAGAGCAGAGATGTTCTAATGGTAGAAAAACCCCCCAAAATACCCCCAGAGCCCTACAAACTAAAAAACTACAGAGGGARCTTGACTTTCCAGGCAGAGCAGGGTGCACACAGGTGTGCAAACCCCTGCCCTGCTGGAATGCATGGCTGTTTTTAATGACAATTAGTGGTCTGAATTCAGCTGAAGAATTTCCCTTCATGAAACAAAGCCCCACTGGACAGTGCCAGCCACTGAACAACTGAATTCATTTCCTCCAGCACCTGGTTTTCTCTTACACATCCCCAAACACAGGGTTTCACATTGAAATAACACCATTGTAACCCTAAGATTCAAATACTTCAGAAACTCCAATTCTACTGACCTCACACAAAAAAAAGGACCTGTTTTCTTCCCCTCACACAAARCATTATTCATTGCTCATCATCAAGCAGAAAAAATCTTTTGGTTTTCTTAAATATCTGCTCAACATCATTTAAATCCCCATTAAATATCATTTGAATGAATGGGAGGATTAAAAGGAGCCTGCTAAGAAACACTCTGCAAACCTCAGTCCCGCAAGAGAGATTTGCAACTGTGTCAACCATTAAACATGCATTTCTTYACAATGGTTAAAAACAAAATATTAATAACCAGCTAAACCCAATCTCATTTTGTTTCAAAGCCAGAAAAAAAAAATCACAGTTACAAAATTACCCACAGCACTCAGAAAGCAAACCTGTATTTTTACCTTTCAGGTCACAGTAAGCCTAATGCTTCATTTTTATTACACACAATTAGACTTTTAAATTCAGCTTTCCCTTCTCACTTTTGACTSCTGTTTAAATAGGAAGGCAGAATGGCTCCTCCCTTCCCAATCCAGCTGTGGTTTTTATCTCCCTGAAAAGTTCTCCAGTGCAAGCTCAGTCTGGGTACAGATGGCAAATAAAGCACTGAGGATGGGAGGTTCCTGTCCACCACCATGAATTGTTCTGGACCATCAGGCACAATAAAGACAGAGAAGAAAAAGTTCTTCATTTTTGAGGCACAGGAATATTTGTTCTGATATTYCCATATAAGGCTTTCTTTAAGTCAATAAAGAGAGGCTGCTGCCAAATTCTAACCACAGCATGAATTACAAGTTTGCATTTTAAATACTGGCAACCAACAAGTGAAGGAATAAAAAGTGGAGTTGATGCTTGCAGTGAAAAATGGAGTGCAAGCACCTAGAAGGCTGTGAGGGTGGTTAATCTGGTTTGGTAGGAGTGAGGTAACATCATTAATTCTTACAAATTCTCCAGTCAATGTATCAAACCAGCAGATGCTGCATCAGTCTTAGATGTACTAATCAGAAATGCCATCAGTACCCTAAGCCAGTTTAGACTTTGTATTTCTGAAGTCTCCTAATTTCAGCCCAACTTCAWCAACACAAGAATTACCAGGACTGTCACCACTTGCAGAACTCTGAAGGGTGACAGAAGTTGCTTCTTTAAGGTGACTGCAACACCTAAATGCAATTTGCTTTCCTGCTCTGAAAACTAAATACCTGCAATGACTGTGACCAGGACAGAAGCCTGAGCTGGAGAACAACATCCTCCAGCAAGAGAGAAGAGCCAAAAAATCTCCTGGTTTAAGGAACATCATGAAGCTGTGCTGGTTCTCCATTCTCCTACACTAACCATGGCATCATTGCAACTGCAAAAACAAAACTCTGCTTTCAAAAAAACACATTCTGGGACCTGTTCCAAACACAGGTCTTTGGTGGGATMCTTGAAGCCATGAAGTCAATGCCTACTCCAGGCCTTGTTGAAGTCAGTGTGATTTTCTCAATAAAATAAAATAAAAYACMAAAAGCAATCTCTGTTGTTACTCCCCTGAGAGCTAAATTAGGATGAATAATCAGAGGAGAGGCAATGAGGACTCCCAGGCAGAGGATGGAAGAGGAGTTCAAGTGTTAAGAGGCTTAACAGCTCCTGCAGCATTCTCTGACAGATTCAAGCTGCCAGAGATCCCTTTTGAATTTACTTACCTTAAATGAACTGTGCACTAAAGTTTCATCTAAATCAATGACCACACACTTCTTCCCATAGTCTGATGCTGTCAGTTCTGGCAGGAGGTATTTAGCTGGTGGCTAGAAATAAAAAGAGGAAGACAACAACAAAAAAAGTAAAACCTCTATGGAAGGGGCACCCTTCTGACAACATCACAATTCCAGTAATTACTGGGAGCTGCAATACATGACTTGAAATCAAATGCTTTTCTGGGCTCATCCCAAGTTCATGTATGGATATTAATGGCTCATGCAATTGCAATACCCATACAGACTTTTCTTTTTTAAATTCTTTTTTTTTTAAAATGAGACTTGTTTAGAATGACCTCCAAAGCACTGGAAATTAAAATGCTAAAACACCACCATACCTAAAAAATATCATAAAACCAGGATATTTGATACAACATCTTTTTCCAGTGGCTCTTTCCCCAATGCCTGGTTTTGGTTGCTGTCAATGCCACTTGCATCAGGCTGATGGACATTTACACAAATCATTATTTCTGTTTGCCAAGGAAAATGCTGAAATTGAGGAACCCATCCTGATGGAAGACAGCACCACTAGTTTTATCTTCCAGGACATGCCTTCACTCTTGTTTTCACCACTTAGGAGGGTGGTGATCAACTCCCATGTGAATTAAGCTCCCAGTCAAGGCATTAAAACTGCAGAACCTAAACTGGGCTGTCCCTCAGCACACTGCCCTTACTGAAAATGGCACCAATCCCAAAAACTGACAACTTTTCTGAAAGCAATGCAGACAGTCTCATATTCTTTGGATCATTTCCCACTTCAACACCCCAGTTTGCAATGAAAGTATTGTGGCTTTAGATTTTGGTACTGGCTACTTTCTGAAATCACAGAAATGGGAGAGAATTTGGAGCTGAAACACTGCTGCCACTTTATTTTTTTTTTAGGAAGGAAAAGGATCAGTTTTATAGAAAAGCATCAGTAGGGAGAAGCTGAAGACTGAGAGGAAATTAAATTAATTTAGACTTGGATACACAACTCTAACTCCATTGTTTTCCTATCTTTCTATCTGTTCACTGTCACTCTGGTGAGGATTCATCATTTCTCAGGGGTCTGTTGTTTCCTTTGCAGAGTTCTGAGGCCACCCCAGTGCAGGCAGGGGTGACACAGGAGAGGCAGGCACCTCTGGACACCCTCCAGCAGCCAGGACAGATCATCCCTGCCTGAATTCAAGTRTCACCCTGACAGATACTGGCCAGTGATGCCTAATAAGCTCTTTAAAGCACCTAACAAATCAGATCCTGGACTTTAATTAAGTGGTTTTAGCCAGAGCAGGAGTTCTTGGGGGATTTTTAGGAGAGTTTACTAGAACTGATTTAGTTCCTTACAATTAACACCACAACAGTTCCTTCAGCCCCCAAACTGGAAGCTGCCCTGCCTCCAAAGCACTTGTCTCAGTGCATTTCCTCTCAGCACACATCTGACCTGCAAATTAAAACAGCTTCTGCCTAATTCCTGCAAAGGCTCCACCCATCAAATCACCTCAGCAGGCTGAAATTTATACTGAAATGTATCCAACASCCTGGCTGGGTTATGGACAGCCCCACTGCTGCTTCAGTTCCACCTCTGCTTGTTGGCAGCCAGCACCAGACCTAAAGAATTTTGCTTTCTCCCTCCTATTCAAAGCCTAAAAGGGATTTAGCACCCCACCTCAGTTTTTTTGTATTAAGAAGGATCCAAGCTTGCAACCTAAATAAACTAAAAGCTTATTGAAGGAAAAATCCAACCCATTTAAAAGCAATAATCTTCAGAAGCCATGTTCCAAAACTTCTTGTCTTTGAAGATAAAAAAAAAGGTAGGCACATCCCAAGAAACCTTAAACATACCTTTTTAAATAAAAAATAGTAGTTTAGTTTGTTGTTGTACTCAAAACTCTTATCTCCTTTGAAATTTTGACTACATTAATCTGCACAAGCAGTTCAAAGCCAGAAATTCCTTCTGCTATGTCAATTCCTTATCAAACTGAAAATATCTGTATCTATGGAAAACACATGAAAATATATATTCTTCCATATAAAAATATATATTCTTCCATATAAAAATGCACATGTGAAAAATACAAGCCCTGTCTTACCACAGATATCTTTATTTTTTAAACTGGAATCTGTTGCATTTGTCATCAAGAAAAGGATGGACACACACCAAGGACCACAAAATGCAAGAACTTTCACTTCTGAGAGCCCAAATTCCCTCAATGCTCAGTGAGGTGACCTGTGACTGTTTTTTTTTCACCCACCTGCACTTCTGCCTTCCCAAAAGCAGTGGCTGGGAGAGGCACAATTGGCCTGTGGTACCTACACAGAGGTTCTGGTTGCTGCTGGAGCTCCTCTCCCTTTCCAGCACTGCTTTAGGAGATCATGTGCAATTCCTGAGCTAACTTCATCCAACAAGGGCACAACCAACTCTCCCACAAGCTTTGGCATCCTGAGTTCAACCTGGTCTTGTTCCCTTARGTTCACACGTTTTAAAGATCAGAAGAAATAAATTTTCCATTTCCCAAACTGCAATTCTGCTGCCCTCAGCTGTGAAAACATTCACCCYCTGATAACAGGGATAAGGGAATTATTCTGAAGCTGAAGTCACTACAAGTTGTGACCCTGCTGAATAGCTGGTGTAGGGCTTGGGAGCAAGGGGGGCATTTTTGAGGTTTTGAASAACTTGAAAGGATTTGTATGCAAAGCATCAGCCCATTTGTTGTGCTGTTCAAGCTTTCTGATCTGAAACAATTTCCACCTGTCAAGGGCAGCAAAGCTTTTAGGCAGAAACAAGCATTGCTCAACATCATGTTTTAATTTTCTCACTAATGGAGACATACCCAAGAAGAGTTCTAAATCCCAGATTTCCATCACAGTTAACAGTGAACACTTATGGAAAATTAATAATGCCTTGTATTTTTTTTTTTCACACACACATCAGTTTAAAGACATCTGAGATGATTAAGAAGATTTAATTGTGGCTAACAGCAACTCATATTTACTACTCAWCACTCCCCAAAAGGCTGCACACTTCCACAGAACTCAGCAGAGAAAAAAAMCMAAAAAAAATCACAGGTGGCATCTCACTGGTTTGCTCTTCAATTCCACCAAGACACAAAGTGTACACAAGTTAAACTAGGCACTGGTTGGGATTTGTGCAATTCCAGCCAGGTCTGATCAGCTCCACAGACCTTGTAGTGAAACGACTGCTGCACTGCTTCAGTCCCGTGGAAATAGTATATTCCCTAAGAAAAAAACAAACAAAAAAAGGGGATGGTGGTGGCAAGAGAACAGGACTTTTGGTTGAAGCATAAACAGCTGGTCAACACAAATCTTGCAGAAATTCACTGTATAAGAACAACCATCAGCTTTTTCCTCCCTGCAGGCTTGGATTTCCCACAGAGACAGGTATCAGAATTAATAAATCCTTTTTTTTCCCCTCTATCTCTCTCTCTCTCTGTGCTGGCAGTGTTGTCAAGCCTGAGTGCAGCACTTTAATTTACTGTTTGTGCCCTCCTCAGCTCACGCCTTGGGGCTGCACTCTGCAGGGCTAACAGCTTCTCYCCCAGCAGTTCTGTGCAGAAATGCTCTTACACAAGATAAATWATTCCTGCTTCAAGCACAGCTGCCTGAAGCTGCCAGCTCCTCTTGTGGAACAGGCAGTTCCCAAAATTCCTTCTAGAATAAGTTATAATAAGGATTTATCTAATGTAGGTGAGGACAAATGGAAAAAAAAACCCCAATATCCCTGTGCTAAGAATTAACTTCTGCAGGGATTCTGAGGGATAATTTTGATACCACTCATTAAAAGTGGAATTTTAAGCTGAACAAAGGAAGTGGACACTCCAACTCATTTAAGAGTTGTTTAAGAGAAGTTTGACAACATCTCATTTAAGATGTTGCACGAGCAYGGCTTTGTATTTCCATTTACCTCTTCATATAAAAGAATATAAAATAGTGAAGCTGCAACTTTGATTTGGGGGTTGGAACAAGAATCTTTTAAAGTTCCTTCCAACCCAAACCACTGTATGATTTTATGATTTCTCCATCATACTCCTTTCCAAAGCTGAATAAAATCTATGAAAACACAGGCATCCTGAGCTACATTTAACAGATCTTTAATCAGGTCTATCAAAATGTGTCTGCTGGGAATGTTTTGGATTTGTCTTTTTTAAAATTTTGTGTTTATTTCAGCCCTAAAAATAATAAATTTTGCAGTATTAGGAAAATAATCAATTATGCTGCTGTTTAACCTGTGCCTTATCTGGAAATGGTTTCAAAGTATGAGCTAAAAACACAGTAAAGTTTGTATTTAAAAAAACCCCAAAATAATGATGTTTCTATTTTCTGAAGAACCTAACTCGAAGCTGGAACATTTCTTGTTTAGCAGTCATCTTTATCAATAACCAAGCAAAAATTCACATTTAGTCAAGCTTTTCAACTCAGTGCATTTAAAACAGGACAAATCTGATTGAGCAGAAGATCCACTTCACTGAACTGCACACAAAAATGCAAATAAAAGCAATGCAAAAGGCACATAAAAGCAATGGAAGCTTTCAAACAGGTGACCTCAGCACACTGCCAGGTTCAATACACGAGAAAAAGCACAACAAAGCTCCAGAAATCCTCATATWTTTGACTGGAGGCTTCAATTTGGAAGTGGGGAGTGGGCAGAGCTGCTTTTGGAGTCACTCAGGGAATCTCTGAACACCTGAACTGATATTTTTAATGAGACCTGTAATGAGTAAATGTCCACTTGATTGTGACCAAGCCCTGTCTAGAAGCCTGTATAGAAGATTTTCCTCCCAGTTTGTACAAGACATTGGAGTTCACACAGCCCAGTTCTCATTCCCAGGCAGCAAAGAATCAAGAATTTCTGCCTTAATGGGTCTGAAACACAAAGTGAGAGTTGTCCTGGAGCAAACCTTTGGGCTCCAGCCCTCGGGACCAACACCCCTCCTGTGACTGGCAGAGCAACACTTGAATTGYAGGTGTTTTTCCTGACACAAGCCTGCATTTCCCTTCCTAGCAGCTCCATGTGCAGCTCCCTCGTGCCTTTATTTAGATGGTGACACAGCAGTGCTGGCTGGCTCCTCTGCTCCTGGGGGGTAAATGTCACAGCAGTGCCCAAGGGCAGTGCCAGCACCCCCGTGTCCTGGGCAAGGAGAAGCATCAGATGGCACTGCACAAGGGGAAGGAGTGKTTAAAGTCACCTGCTCCCTCAGAACTCTACACCATGACTGCAGGGATAAAGTTAATTTTATATCCATGTCTGCAAAATTACAGCTGAGCTTAAGACAAAAAAAAAAAAAATCCCTTCTTGAATAATTCCTTTCCCTACCACTGCCCAAATGTAACAGAGCACTGCTTTAACACTGCAAAGACAGTTTTCTAACAAAGCACCTGATTTAATTTCTCTACTTGTCAAAGCTCTACTCATTCATCCTYCCAAAATTTTGTTCTGTTTCAATTCTTGTTCTGTTAGTACCTACAGCCACCCTTGGGAAAGGTTTTTATTCCAGGTCAGAGCACAGGCAGAACACGTTTCATGTTCAAATAATTCCTGCTGGAGCAACTACAGAATTTGGCAGGTGTGTAAAAAAAAGAAAAGTGGTTTGGAAATCAGGATTTTTGAGGCTCTCTATTCCCAGACCTGCAGGAACACAAACCACATGCATGCCCATGCCTGGCTGCATCCACACCATGCATGAGCCACATCAGAAAYAACAGGGAAGCAACCCAGAGGAATTCCCAACAGTTCTCAAAGCCAAGGRAAAAACTGCTGGGAGAGGGAAGATGTGCACAGTCACAGGGATCTCCTGGCACTGACAGGGGGGCTTTCCTCCAGGAGGCTTTGGAATGCTGGGCTACGTGAGAAGGAAGGGAAAGAAGACCAAGAATGGCATCCTGGGGAATATCCAGGTCTTTAAAAGCTACCAAATATCTCARACAAGAGGGCTGGGTCATTATCTCCACACATCAGCACTGCTGTTTGCTGGGAAAGTCTGCAATGGGTAAGTATTGTAAACAGCAAAGGAGCTCAAAAAAAGAAATATTTTCAGCTTTACAAAGCCTAGGCCTTCATCCTTGTAAAAAATAGCAGCTTTTTGACCAAAAAAGGTTAAAACTAATTAAATTAAAAGCTTCAGTTTGAAGGACTTGGGKTTTTTTTCTTCCTTTTATTTAGCTTTGAAAAATAATTTAGATGCCAAACAGCATTCCAAGTTTAATCCAGGGAAGATAAACAGAACTATTTAGGCCCATAAAGCAGCAGCTGATACCAAGAGCATCATCTCAAACAAGTGCAGTAATGAGCAGCAGTCAGTGTGCTCTGTTTTCTTAACGTGACTTATTTCAAATAAAYGATGCAGTTTCCAACTCTTCTTTTSAACTGGAATACGGGGGGAAATGAGAAGAAAAGGTTTTTGTGATTGTGCCTCACATAGTGATGATGAGTCACCTTTTGCCTCTATTCAAATAAATAACTTTCAGACTACTTCATGTGTGTTCTCAAAATGCTGAAAATTCAGATGAAACCCAGATAAAACCCAAACTCTTCTTTCAGTCCCTGCAGAAGGCATGCAGCTCAATTCACCTCTGGGGATACAACATCACAGACAGAACATAAAATCCTTTTGTTAACATGCAACACAAACCAGACCTGTTAGACTGCAACATAAAATGAATCAAAGCAAAAAGTCATGAAAATTATGAAAAGAAAAAGGGATAAAAATACATACACTTGGTATAGGCATGACCTGCATCTGGTCACCCTGGGGAAAAAGAAAAAAATAAAATCACTGTAAGGGTAATGGCTTTTAAAGGGTAGAACAAAGGTCTGGAGCAGTAAATGTAGCACTCAAACATTTTAAAACCAAAAGTTCAAAGTATTCAAGAAACCAGGGTAAAAAAAAATAAAAAATAAAACCAGGATTTTGCATTTTAGTTGCTGAAATGATCTGTTAGTATACTGGCATTTATGGTTTTTAGGAGACTGGACTGATAAAACCCATGCTATGATTAATAAGAGATGGCAATAAGAAAGTACCTGTATTTACTGGAACTTTTTCAGCTTTAAGATCCACTAATGGGTATATTTGGCCAYTTTCACTGCAGCAGCAAGAGGCTGAGCCAGAGCCTGGCAGCAGAACCCCACTCCTTGAACTCAATTTAAGACAACTGACTTGAAAAAAAACATCATTTTCACTTGGGCAACAGCAAAATCTCTGAGAAGGACACGATGATGTTAAATTAATCCAAGGAATCTCACTTTCTTCACCCAGCATTACCAGTGCTGCTGCCATGGTCTCATTTCTGCACCACATTTAGGAGAAGGCAGGAAATTCTTGGCCATTCTGATCTTTCCTTCTCATTCTCAGACATCCAAAAACAAGGACAGCTCCAGAATGGACAAAGCCCAGCTGAAATGTTTAACTCCCACTCAAATGTGTCACTCTCACTCCCAATGTATTTTTGAAGCTGGAATTCTATTTTCCAATCTCTCTAATCCTTCAAAACCTACTTTGTTTTCTGATGGGAACAGCACATAACAAAAAAAAAAGAAGGAAGCTGATCCTTCTAGCATCGATGCTGCTTGGGTAGATGATTTTTATTCTTTAATATTTGGACAACCCAGGCTCTGATCTCCAGCAGAGGAGCTATTGAAAGGGCTGCTTTCAACACTGGAACAGCTTCTTCCAGCTGAAGGAGCCTCCTGCTTCTTTGTTTTCAAGTCAACCAGTGTTGACACATCACTGACAAACAGAAATAATTCTGTTATTTTTAAAGGGCTCTTTTTTAGTGCTGCTCAGCAGAAATTTTTACTSAAGTTTGCCCAAAATCCTGAGAAAGGAGCAACTAGAGAGCAGCAACCACCATCAACTATCAACTAACTAACTGGCATGAGTCAAAAGTACCTGATTTCTAGAAAAACACAGAAAAGTTGGTAAGAATCCAAGTTTTCCTCAGGGTAACAGCAATTAGAATAGAAAAAAAAATGTAATTTAATGTCCTGTCAGTGGAACTGACTTTCATGGGAACCCAAAACCAAAGCTGCTAAAGGACATGTATTACTGTTTAACTGATTTTCCTCACAGAATTTCTTAAATTAAATTTAAAAAAAGGGGGAAACAAGCAAATTTCTCAAAGAGGATCCCTGGAAATACCTATGGAAAAAKCAAAGTATTTTAGCAAGAGTGATGAGAACAGGAAAAACGAGCAGAAAGAAGTGCAAGAGTCTGCTAGGAAAGCAGAAGTGTTCATGAAGAGGCAAATGCTGCTTAAAAACAAGCCTGCTCTGGGAAACTTCTTCCAAGGGTCCTGCCTCAYTTCCTAATGCCTTGGAACAGGAAGGGAAATGGCTCCTATCAGCATCATTTGGAAGAGGTGACGGATGGCTGCATTTGTTGCAGGCTCCTGATGTTGGTAACAGAACAAAGCTGTTCCTAGAATGCCAAAATTTCCCTATTGTATCCCTCAGACTACCCAGGAACTGATTTGTCCCCAGCCATTGAAATCAGGTTTGGTTTTTTATTTTTTTTTAATGGGTTTTATTTTTTCTAAGCTATATACAGATGGAATGATAAATGCTATCTTTTCCTTTAGCTGCATGGTTTTTAGTTTGAAGAAACAATTTCCAGCACTGTGTTCCTCACTAACACTGTCTGTGGTCATGTGTGGCCTCAGTGAGCACCAAGTGACAGGACACACTCTCCTGCTTTCTTTCAGAACAGTCTGTATTAAAATCAGGAGCTATTTCACTTCAGAGAAGAAGCTGACCAAAGTAACAGATTTATCCTAATTGTTTCTTTAGCACAAAGCTTGCTCTAGACCATGACAAGTTCTTTTAATACAGCAGTCATTATTTGACACTTCAGTGATTTGATGAACTCTCAAGCTGTCTCTTAATGAAGATGACTTTTTTAGGAGGCAGAGAAGGTCAGAATGAGTGGGCAAGGAGAGAAAATCTTGTTTTTTGATCACTCCTTCCATACCACACCTTGATGGTGACAAACAGAACCAAACAAGTGGAATTTTCTTGCTCTGATGAGTGAAGGTTAAGCAGGACAAAAAGCACTATGGTTTCCATCAATCCCAACTATCCTCCTCCACACGGGAGAGTGATTTCCATTGCTCAGAAAGCCTGCCATTAATGATGTCCTCATCACAGAGCCCACACTCCTGCTGCTCCCTGGGGTCTCCAGCAGGATGTAGAAGCTGCTCTGACCTCAAGAACGTGCTCCCACGAGGGGTTTTCCTCATTCTGCTGGGCCACATTCGTGTGGGACAGAGAGAAGATCCTTTTCCCTGTGCTGTGTTATAAACAGAGATGCCTGAGGCAGAGAAGGGGGCTGGAGACACAACCACAGGGCATCTCCATCACCTGGGAGACAATGGCATCATGCAGTGGGGAGAAGGAACCCCAGCTTTTGGAATGAGGTGGAAATTCAGTGACAGCAAAAGCAGAGGGAGCAGCTGCTGCCCCCAGAAAAATCCTCCTCCTTAATTCTGTCTTCTTCCCTTGAGAGTGGATCAAGAGCTTCTCCTCTAACCCAGCAAGTACAAAAAYCCCTTTCCTCATTCATGCTTCAGTCTCATTAACTGGAGCCATCTGCCTGATCTGGGTCTCWGTGTGAAACAAAAGCAAGGATGACTCCAGTGGAAGTGGGCAGGGAGTGAAATGGCAGAGTGCCCACAGACTTGTCAGGGCTCCCTCACCCACCAGGACTGAAAGCAAAGGGAAAAAAGAGTTTGTATCTTGCTCTTCTCACCTTTCTCTGTCTGGACCCCTCCTYCAAGCCTGAATGAATGAAACCTGTATCCACAAACACCTCAAAAGTCAGGTAAAAAACTTAGCCAGAAGAAAAAACATCCATAAAATGCAAAAATTGAGTGAATTTGCTAACTGAAGAACAGCAACTGAGATTTGAATTGATCCTGAAGAAAACAAAACACAATTCTCTCTYCCAACACCCTAAAGAAAAACCAAAAAAAGTGGCTGGAAGGTGTGGGGGAGCTGCCTGCTGCTGAGGAGGCAGGAAAAAAATTACAGAGGAGTTCATGAGGCTGAATATTTTGTGCTCCCAGTGSCACATCTGGCTCAGCATCTGAGCTGCAGGCAGGCTGATATACCCATTGTCACAGATATCACATCTTACAGTGCATCTTACAATGTACCCTGTGCTGAATAGCTGCTGCGTTTGGAAGGAATTAAACATGCCACAGTTTCAGTAAATACAAGTTATTATTGAAAAAAATGCTGTATTGAAACTTTAGAGACAGAATGGACCATTGATTACCAGTATTAGAGTCACACTTGGACAAGCAGCTGCTCTGTGAGTAGAAGGTTTAAAGGTGAACTCAATACTTTAAAGAAGTTTTTGGGCTTTTTTTTTCCCTCCCCACCATTTACAGAATAGAATTCAGCACTGAAAATAACTGTTTAATCAAAAACGACACTCAGTTTGGTGCTTCTTCCAATCCCATGAAGAAGTGAGAGAACACCACTCACACTTGATGGTGTCAAGCACCATCAAGTCACATCATGAAGCACTGATTAATCTGAAGCACTGATTAATCTGAAGCACTGATTTCATTTTTTTTTCTATTTGAGCCAAATAATAACAACAGTAAGAATTGTCTCACACATCACAATTACTCTGAACAAAATTTCAGTGCTGTGTTTTCAACTACTCCATAAAATACCCTTCCCCTCCTCTTTCCCTCCTTTTGAACAGGTTAGCATTTACAAAAGTCAAGATTCCTCATTAGAAGGAAGTTGGCTTTTCACATCWGCTCCAGAATGTGCCAGGAGCAACACAGAACACTGAATTCCAGTGAAACCAGCAGAAGCTTCCCCCATTCCTTTCCTTCCTCTGAAGCCTTTATCACCAGTTTCCATGCACCAACTCCACTGAACAGCAAAGACATAAGGGAAGCACATCCCAGCCATTTTATACTCATTTCTAGTGGTAAATTCTTGACATTATTGTGCAATTTTCCCTGTTCATTTCTTAAGGAAAGGGTCACAACACATGAACTGACTGGGCCAGGCCAGAAGTGAACAGTGATGTGATAAATAATTCATAAAATAGAAAAGAGAGAGCAGATTTAACTAAGTGACCATCTGAGCTGCAGCTTAACAGAATTGAAACAATTCCTACCTGGCAGTGAAACTAATGCTAAAAAAAGAGCTTTAATGAAACAGCAGAGGAATTGAGGCAGTGGATTGACAAGTTTTATTTTCTTTSCTGAGAGGCAATTTTGTCATTCCTGGACATTTCATTCCACCAATTTAGAATCCAAAGCCCACTGCTGCTTCCCCCACTTGACTTATTTCTGAATCTAGACAAGATGCTCAGTGTAATTCCACCAAATTCAAGCAGCCTGCACAGCTCTGAAACAACTCTTGGTAAAAATCACCAGTCTGACAGTGTAACAATATTCAAACATATTCAAGTCTTCAATGCTCTTTCTATTTCCTTAGGAGATTTTCCTACTTACACTGTGTTAGCACTCAAAYAAAAACAGTATAAACACATATAGAGCTTATTAATCTTTATCACTGCATTTAAAATAGCAATGTCACAGACTTACTGGATCACAAGAACCACCTAAAAGTTTGGCCATATTCATTTCTTCTAAAAAGATATGAATATCTGARTGCCCTYCATCCARTTSAAGAAAACACTCTTTAATTAAATTCTCTCCAACATATTCTTTGAAATTYTTAAAATCTTCTAAGTTTTGATCTGGTAGTTTTAGGAATGCTGTGATTTGTGTCCTGGTCCTGTGTTCAAGAACTGCACAACTCCAGAACTGCTCACTGAGGCAGCACAGAGTGAGGATGAGAACTTGTGTGGACTCACATGCAATCTCTCCAGGCATAAGATGTATTTAGAAAAYTGTTTTACAAAATGCAATCTGGACACTCCTGACTCCAGACCATTTTAACTCACGTTTTTCTACAGAGAAAACAAACTTGGTTTCATGCTTTAGTTTCCACTGAAGTCCCATTTTCTCTCAGCTGCAGTTCTGCCAGTAGCCTCACTCYTGCCTCCTTTCCATTCCCCAGCAGAGTGGAAAGGAAATTTTAGTAGTTTCCCATCCCTTTTTTCCCTCAGATGAATGTGTGCACACATGCTACACACTGCTCAGCTTTCCCTTCAGCACATCCAGCCTAGATTTCCCTCCTTTCACTCCAGATGTACCTTGGCTAGCAGAAGAAGTCTAAAAATACCTGTACAATCCTTTATCTTGGCAGGGTTTTCAGTGCATTTTACCTCTGTGAGAGCAGTTTCAGCAGGAACTGTTACAGTTCAGACTTCACCTCCACACCTCCATCCCTTTCATCTGCTCTCCTTCCCTCTCTCCCACCAAACACTTCCTTGCTCTTTCTCCTGAGCTTTTCAGAATTCCAACATAACCAGCAAAATCCAAACCAGGGTAGAATGGACAAGGGAAGTAAGGAATCAGCTGCATCAGACATGAAAAACTGAGTGAAAAGCAGAAGGGTAAAAAACCCACTGAGACATCTCCATTTCTACCATCATTCTCCAATATTTACAATCTCAGAGTCCTGGAAATTCTATGGAAAACTTGGCATTCCTCTGTTTGCCACATTAACTGAAATTTTTCAGTTCACAACACAAATGCTCTCAGTGTTATCAGAGTTACAAAGAACATACAAATTTGTGTTGCACTGTTTGTATTCTAGCTGTGTTTGCATCTCAAATCTCCATCCATTCATTTGGCTCATTAAACAGAACTTAATAACCTGGAAAAAATGGCCAAAAGCTGCTATCCCTGGACTCAGCATGTATTGAATATAAGTGAAGTGCTGAGGGGAAAAAAAGGTCTAAATAATAATGGTTCTTTTGACTTGTTTTTATGTCACTGAAAACCCCTTTRAAGTGATGTTCAGAAGGTTCCACAATGCTCCATTTTAACCTTCCTGTAATCAGGAAAGGGAACCAAAGCTGGGGACAACTCAGCAGCTGAAATTTTATGAGAAATCTCCATATTTTTTTTAGTGTCTTAGTCAGGTTTTAAATGTTGGTTGCTTATAAACTGCAAAGTGCCAACACCCATGACAGAAATACTAATTTTATATTACAGATGAAYAGTATCAGCAACCCACCATCAAACCAGTAACATTCTTCCTGTAACTCACAACTGTTCCCCATGAGGGAAACTTGCTGGGACAAACCTTTGGAAGCAGAATCAAGCCTTGCTCACAAAACACCCACAAGACAGCAAAGTGAGGCAAAATCCTGACCTTCTGAAGTCCTCCATTCTCCTCCACCAAAGGAGGCAGAGCACTGGTGCTGTTGGTGGATGGTGGCTCGACATTGTAGTCACGAAAGCAGCAGAATAAGGTGCTAAAGATACTTCGACTCCTCTGCTTCTTCAAGCTGATATTACATTGGGACACTGGGGGAAAAAKAAAACAAACAGCAGAACAATTAATTCATGTGGGAAAGGCTTGGTTTTCCAGGTGACAACAACTGAATTGAAGATGTAGRGGTTTTATACCCAGAAATCTTGATTTATCTTACGATTACTGAGATTTTACAGCATATTGAGACACCTTTTCTTCTTTTTAAACACWTTTTTTTTCCCTTGCCAGACTCATACAGTAACATCCTGGAACTCTGCATAATCACACTGAAACAACAGAGTTTTCCCAGAACATCCAAGGTGGATATTTTGTATTACACAAAATAACTCACTGCTAAAATTCCTCTCTGGACCCAGGAARCARAGAGATCTAAAAACCAGAGATGCACTAAATGCCTTCTGTAGTGCTTCTACACAACCACACACATCACATGTGCAACATTTAGAGGTCCTGCAAGGGTCAGGAAAAGCTCTGAGATGTTTCTGAGTTTCTTTTGTTACTCCAGCATTGCTGGAGCACAGAACACACAACACAGAGGCTGCAGGAATAAGGGTGGTACTAAAGAAACAGGAGCCCTGGCCTTGATTTTCAGCTTCYTTATTGGTCTACCAGGATAAAAATAACCCTAAAGTGGCAATAAAATTACATACAGCTGAGTGAAAGCAAGTGTAGCATTTTTAAAGAATGAAAAAATGTAGTTAAAAGCAATAGCTTAGAGAAAAGAAATGCACAAAAGGCATCTAGGGATTCCCCTAAGAAAAAAAACTCCTGAACACACATTAAAATAAAAAAGAACAAAAGAGTTAGAGGAAAGTTTTAGAATGTTTTAAGTAATACTTGATTTGTTCACCCAAATATTTTAATGATCTRTATCATACTTGTAGATAATGTTTATTTAGAAGTATTTCTTTCCTACTTTGGGTAGGAAATCAAACCCTCCCCCATCCCAAAGACAGAGAGTGAAATTCTTGGTAAATCTCATTATTTCCATATTTGCCAAAATACTTTTCCATTTTGTGGCATAATAACTGCCCAGGTTCAGTTATTAATTGCTATWAAGAGCAAAATGTACCAATATCAAAAATTCAATGGTTTTTACAGACTTTCACCAATTTAAAAAAGCGCTTTGATAACGGGATAAAGGCAGATCTGTGCAGAGATTTGTGTGCTTAAGAAGTGTTTCATTACTTTAAAAGACATCTGTAAAGTGAAACCAACCCAGCACCACTTATCAAAACTCCAMCAGAAAACACATGAAGAACTCTGGCCACCAGTGCTACAAGTTACAGTGAGAGAGCAATGCTCAAAATGTCACATTCTGTTTGCAACAACACACTTCYAGAAATCCCCAAAGGATACTTGGGCACTTGGGAAGGACATTTTTAAAGCACTCAGAAAAAATGGCATTGCAAGCACAAGCCAAGTTAGTTGCAATCTAATCCTGGCAAGGAGAACTCCTTTGCAACATTAAAAATTGAAATATGCTGAAATTAGAATGGGAGGAACAATGCTGTGTGTCCTGCTGCCTACAGCTACTGCCACAGAAACCCTGCTAACAATTCCTGGKTGGTTTTCAGCCTCTACTTAAAAATATGAGGGCAAATTATCTCATTTGAGTGCAGGTATCAATTGCAGCAGAGTGCTTGAATTCCTAAYTCACAGCCTCAGCTGCACAACAGATCAATGGCAACACCAAAACCACTCCAGAACTTTTATCATCTCCACTTAATAGAGAGACAGCAAATTGTCTAAATAAACATTCAAAAACCTCTAGACAAAAAAATACTGATTGGTCCAAACCTTTTAAGAAACTTGGATCCAATGATACATTTGAAATCTGGCCACTCCCTTTCACTTACTGGAACATTTTATTAGGAAAAATAATCCTTCATCTTGGTTTTTAGTCTTGACAATTCTGCCATTCATAACRCAGTGATGATTCAAACAGGTCTTTCCACTAATTCAGAACTCATTTTAACAGGATTTTCTTTTATAAACTATTASAGAGGCTTTACAGTGACTTAATAAATGGCAATTTTGGATGCAGTAAGGAACAGAAGTTTTCAGGTGCCTTCATGTGCTGTGCTACRTTAAAATACAAGTCCTGCACACACAGAAAATGCTTGCAGCCACATCTCATTTTTAGCAACTCTGACAGTGTTGAGCATCATGGAAAATACTTTCTCCTTCCTTAGTTACCCTGAGCCACCTGCAATCCACGTGCTGTTTGCTGGTGCTGCTTTCCTTGAAGCAGTGGCGGCACAAATGTAACAACCACAAAGGTGCAAAGAAGCACTGATGTTGAATCACCAACAGAAATTCAGGCATTCTGGATGGCAGCAAATTTTAAAGAGGAAAAAAAAACTGCTCAGGAAAAAATCTGGCATTCCTTTAGAGCTCAGAGGTGAGACAAGATCCTAACAATAAGGAAAGGGTATTATAATTATCCAAACTGCAAGTCTGAATATGGAATTTTTTAAAAAAATTGCTATCCAGCATAGGGAATTTAAAAAAAAGTAAGATTTTCTTTTCTCCCCCCTCCATCTGTTAGAAGTTACAGCCTCAGTCTCTGGAGCTGATTTCCCACACCCTCCCCAGACACYCTGAGCCATCCTCACCCCAGCACACTGAGCACCAGGGACACTGCAGGGACGTTCCACAGCTCCAACCCTGCACAGGGAACACACCAACACTGTGTCCCAAAAAAGCCCAGGCACAGCCACCCCACCACACGAAAATGTGTGATCTGTGAAAGCAGAGACTGAGAGCAGCAGGTGCCTGCAGGAGGGGTGAAGRAAGGATCAGGGTGAGGCTGCAGAGATGCTYCCCCCTCCCACCACYTCAGGTTCAYTCCAAGTGCAGYTTRAGGACYTCCTCACCTGAACACACCAAATGTGYMATAATCCTCAACAAATTSCTCTTTCRTGGCTTTGYCCCATCACTTTTTGACCCTACACCAACTTTTACAGCCCAAAGTCCACAGCTCAGCCAAGAGTTCAGCTGCTTCAGAACTCAGAGCATCCTTGTTTCTTACCTTTCTGCAGTCCCTAATYCTTATTTTTGAAGCAGTAAGAGAGGGATTGGAAGCACACACAAAATCCAGGATGAAAGGAAGAAATTCCACCATGAATTTAWACACCCACACAATGCTTTGTTCTCCTGCTTTTCTAATAATTCCTCATATCTTACTTGAGGTTCACAACAAGTGAGCATTGGGCTACTGTGATTTTCCAGATCTGATTATAACACCAAGATCTCTTCATTAATAAGGATTTCAGGCATCACTGCAAATATAAATCAAGAATTTATGGTATCCTCCCATGCAGAAAATGTCACATGTATCTACATTTAATTCCATCTGCTATTTTAAAGGCCAGTCATTCAAAGTCATGCTGCCTTCCTACAACTTTTCACAGTTRGGTTTTAAATCTATATACAGCTGCACATATAAACACACACACACCTATTTACATGCCCCAACAAACACATAACCTTTTCCCTCACTMATTTTGATCACTTTATTTCCTTTCCCATATGGTTTAAGGGCACACTGAAGAGCAGAGTGCACAGATCCCACACTGCTTCAGGGATCTCCTGGAGGTCTGCAAGAGCCTTCWGTGAAGCACCTGGTTAAATCACCTGAATTTGTAAAACATGATTTGCAGCCAGGATCAGAAACTGGACAGTTCTTCCTGCCTAGAAGGGAASTAACTCTGAATCCCCCAAATTTAGGGTCTCCCCTGTAATTTCCAGATGCCATTTCTAAGGACAAGCCCCACTGCCCATGACCCCTGTGCCACCCACTGTTTGATATTAATCCCTGAACTGTCTGGCATCCAAAGATAGCCCCAGAACTGTGCTTATGGAAGTCTTCTGGCAGGTCTTAACAAACCCACAGCACTGCAAAGGCTGGGGAGGGGCTCCAGGAAAGATAGAGGCAAGTTTTAAAATAAATTACTGCAATCACATAAGCTTAAATGGGAGGCATGGAGCCACACTGGGAGGTTTGGAGGAGAACAGGGAGAAAAAGGCCATAACAAACCCCAAGTATTAACACACACAGGTRTAATAAATCAAATGTTGTAAGAGGAATTAATACAGGAGGTGCTAATAGAAGTGATCTACAGCATCTTCTCCAAGCTGCTTTCACACAGAGCATCCTCTGGAGCAGAAGGGTTGTGCTCTCTCTCACCAGGACCATCCCAGCAGCAGCACAAGCCAAGTCACACAGCCAAGAAGATTTTCCTCTCATGCACTGTACTCCAAACAAGTTTAGTTGAGGGCTTCCCCCATCAGATTTTGCTGTGGTGGTGTGAAATTAGAACAGCAGATTCTTGTGCAGCCACAAACCCCTGGCTGCTGCAGGGAGCCACCTCGGGATGGCTGCAAGGCTCCAAGCCCACCCCTCTGCAGCCAGGAGTGAGCTAATTACTGCTGGGGTTTTTTTTCCTAATTAAATGAATGCAATATCCAGTTCTCCCAAATAATATCAACTGGGTAATGAGGAGACTTCCCCACTTCCAGATGAACTCGCTGAATGCAATCAAATCAACATCTGGGTATGGGGAGCTCTCACCATAAATTTGTTTATAACACAGGATGGAAAGAGGAGAGCCAGAATTAAGTGGTATCAAACAAAGCCTTTCTTCAAAGGAAGCAGTTTTAAAATCTACACATGATTAGAAATGCCTGATTTCTCTGACTTCCTAAGAGGCTGTATCTGATCTCAGAAAAATGAAATTTTATATCCCACATGCCTCAAGATACAAACAGTAAAATAGAAAATCATCAGCTTGCTGACACAGCTCCTCTTTTTGTGATATGACCAGGACAGAAATTGTTTTACAACATTTGGTGCCAAATCTGCATGAGATGCCCCTGTAACTTTGGGTTTAAAATGCTATTTGGAGTTTATCATTGAAAAGTTTCATCTCCTATGTAAACTGTGCAGCAAAAACAGCAATAAAAGCACTGTCACATACCTGAACCAGCCACCCACAACTGGTTTTACCTTCAATCTATAGCCCAAGCTAATTGCTCTGCTTAAATTCAGGATGTTATACCCCAGAATTATCTGAATTTCAACTGAAACTGGCAATCTTTCTCCCCCCAGCAGCACAATTAAATAAAGGTAAGGTTTTGGGTTTTCCAWTGAAATTATTACTTTGAAGGGAGGGATCCCAGACCAGTTTAGTGAAATAAAAACCTTTCCAAAACATTTGATTCTCCCTCTCCACCAACCTGCTTCCCAGGCATTTCATTAGTAGTTTGCTCTGGATGGAGTTGATTAAACAGTTATGGGCAAGGAAAAAAGCTTTAATACATAAGGTAGGTGGGGACATGAGGGAAAAAATAACTGAGCACCTTATTTTTATTYTTGAGATAACTTCTTTAGGTCAGTGCACTTGAATCTGAAAAAAAATACTTAGGAGATTTTAGGGAATTTTAGGAAAAAACTTAGAATTACTCTTACTAAATGTTTTGGTGATGTTTTGTAAAGAAGTTTGGGATGAAATAGCTACACAAAAACTGCTTTCCTATCACTTATCCTTCTATCTMCTTATTCTAACAGAAGCTATCCAGTGGCTATCAGAACACTACAGTTTCACTTCCATACCTCCCAAAAGCCCTCTAAAAATAGAATTTCACAGAGTGCCTAGGACAAAAATCATCAGGATGGATGATAATTCATCCATCAATTCAGCTAAAGCTGCATGAAGAAAAAAGAACTCTACCCAACCAAATAAAGCTTTGGAAATGTTTCTGTTGCAGCAGCTTAAAGCTAAAAAATCCCCCTTATTTTACCCTRTATAAATTATTTATTACAGTCCTCAAATCTGGGCAGATAAAATATCTGCTGTTGGTTATTGGATGCTCATATTGTAAGGATCAAAGGTAGTGAAATTCTGAAGTCACTTGTAAAAGACACKACTGAGAACTCAGCACTGCTGTCTCTGTAGGGGCTGTGATGCTTCATGAAACACAGCCAGTAAATGTTAGAAACACCAACTGCACACAGAAGCCTCTTCAGTGACAAGGAGGGATAAGAAACCATGAAAAGGCTCAAAACAGCACAAGAACCTGATGGATCCCAAGGCAAATTCCAAAACCTTAAAGCTGTTGCTGCACTTGAGCCTTCACACACTGTGGTTTGGCTGGACACAGATATATATGATGATGGTATAAACTCCATTTATGTGCCAGCTTCTCATATAAGCCATGATTTAAACATCATTTGCAGTATTCCACAACTGAGGGGAGCTGCTACCAGGCAAGATGATGTAAAAATAAATTCATCTGTCAGAGCCCAACTCTGGCATTTATTCAGCCCTAAGACTGAAGGCAGATCCACAGCTTTAGGGGCATCCACATTGCAGAGGGAAGCTGAGAAGTTAAATACTGCTTTGAGAACCCAATTAACCTGCTGAACCATGCTCTGAGTGAAACACCTTCGAGCTCAAATGAAGCAGCACAGAATTTGGCTGCCTCCTCCCCTGCTCCAGTGCCTGAGAAGCTGACAGGGCTACCCTGAGACCACTTCCAACCCTGAGCAGCAGCACGTGGAGATCTGTATCTCCAAAGGGCTGGAAAGTAGGGCTCCTGTAATCCAGGAAGGAACTMATTAACAAGCAGCACTTTCATTCCTGTGCCTGTGCTGCTTGCCACTGAAACAGCCCCTGGGACAGAAGATGGAGGAGAATACAAAGGAGAAATTTGGAGATGCTCACCTCCAGCAGCTCCCCCCAGCAAGAGGAGCCAGGGAGCTGCTGTACCTTTGGCAGAAAGACCTGGACAGTTCTTAAAGAGGAGCTGACTGTGCCCATCCAGCCYTGCCTGTGCTCTCCTTGGAGCAACCAGGATGGATGTGCCCCACTCTTCAAGGACTACCTGTGCACATTTCCTTTTCACACAGGGCTGAAAAACTACTAGACACACTAAAAAAAGGGGCTACAAGGATATAAATATTTTTTTAATGCACACATACACAGTTCACAGTAAAATCTTTTCCTAGTATTTGCTTTTTTTTGAGAGGAGTGACAGCACTTCATAGGTTCCAGAGCAGCCTGCGAATGGACATGCTCAAAATACACTTCTGTATTTGAAARTAAGTAAATGATTAAATGAAGTAAGTAAATAGCCACGCCCCACAATCACCCTTCCATCAGCTGATAGTCTGAAACACGTACAAAGGACCAGAACCACTTAAGAAAATAAAAAAAAAAGAATAAAAAAATTAAAAGAAACAACTCACTCATCTAACACTACTCCACACTAATTTCACACTACACTCAAGGCCAGGTTTGCAGCACTGGAGTTCAGTGCTAGCTGGCAAAAGTGATTCAGCTCCAAGCTTTTTGCCTTGAAATCTTTCACTCCTGGAGCGAAATTCATGCCATGCTTCAAACCAGTTTAAGGGCAAAGTAAAACACAGCAAATAATGAGAGAGCAGCTGCAGTGCCACAAGAYTGCCATGGTTTGTAACTGGGTGGTAAACCAAGCTAACTGAAGTATGCCAGCAATGCTGTGGAGATGTATKATGATACAAAATAAACAGAACTTTCTGCTGTGTGGCATTATGGAGCCATCTCCCTGTCCCTGCAGCACTTCAGGAGTTTTGTCTCAGCCCAATAATCYATAAATATTACAGAGCAACACACTGATACATTTACACACCTTGTTGGTCCCCTTTAAAGAAGGTGTTTTTAAAGCATTTTGGACTCTGCAGCGTTTCTCTGCTGTGTGAGCAAGGCAGGAGCTGCTGGCTCTGGATGTTTTCCCAGCGCCGAGGTTTGGAGCGGCRGTTGAACAGGAAATACTGCGCAGTCTGTGCATGCATTGCATTCCTGTCCCGCCCCGAGCAGCCAACAAACAAACCTTTCTTCTAGTAAAAGAGAGAGAGGGGGAAAAAAAAAATACACTGCACAAAGTTCACCAGCAGATGTGGCCTGTGAATCCAACCCAGCCTTTTCTGCTGATAACAAGAATTCGATGCATTTGCAGTGTTGGTGTCACGTCACGGTTTGGTGAAGCTGGATCAGCGAAGGCCTGGCAGGGTAAAGCTGCARAATCTGCAGTGCTGAGGTTCTGTGAGACACCCACTGCACAGGGTGTCTCCTGAGGAGGGTTTGCCAAATATTACAGCAGCTTACAATAAAAAGGATTGTTTTATTTCCGTTTTCCACAGATCAGGTGTTTGTGCATCTCAATTTTGGATCGCTCCAAGGTTGGCCTCTTTGAAAAAAAAAAACCTAAACAATTCTGGAAAATATTTAATAGTGATTTGTTAAGTACTTGGGAAGGAAGACAAAGGAGAAACAAACAAATGGGAACAGGAGCAGCACATGGGGTCAAAATGGCCRGATCTGGTTTGTCAGTCAGGGCTGATCCCCTCTGGCATCGGGAGAGGATCCGAGTGGGAACGGCAGGGAGGCGAATGTAAACAAGCACGTGTTTATAGAGCAGAAATATGAACAGCATCCAGCCTCTGCTTACGTGGGACACAGAGGGGAAGGCAGGGAAGAACAACTTGCTCCATCCCCAGCAGCTCCAGCTCCGGGAAAAAGGCAGGAACAGGCGAGCAACAGGCGGCACCTGGAGCTGTCACACAGCCCAGGCAGTAACTGCTACCCTACACATTAATTCAACMCACAGCTGGCAGAATAATAATAATAACAGCAATCATTTTAAAAGTCTCGGAACCAAGGCTGCTTGAACAAGAAAGAGGGATAAACAAGCTAAAGAACAGCCCTTTGGGAGAGGGTTTTCTTACTGCAAAGGGTATGGACAGACAGAAGGACGGACACTCGCACGTGGCACGGACACACACACAGCCCCTGCAGCCCCAGGCCACATCTTCCTGAGGAATTCATGCCATGAAATCAGTGTGAAGTTACTGGAGAGCTGTAAAAAACCTCTTTTTCTGTGCTCCACAGGCACCACAGAGTGTGTGAAACACCAAGTGATGTACCCTGACACACAGCTTTATTAACAATCAATTATTGATTTCTTCAAGACAAAGAGAGATCCAAACCTCAGGAATATTGCTGGATGTGGTACCTGTAATCAGCTCATTTCCTCAGCAATCTGTTCAGCTGAATAAACTGATCTTTATTAGAGCTTCAAGAGGGTTTTCTTTCTCCCTCCAATGACCAAATTCACAGTCTGGGGTTGTGAAATTAGGCAGAGCTTCTCCCTGCCTCCTGTCATGCACAGGCTGACTCAAATTTAAGTGACACTTTTAGATTTTTTTGTGTTTTTTGTTTTTTTTTTGGACATGAGACATGTAAGACAAGTGGTTCACCAAACACAAAGGTAGAAGAAATTCCTCTACTTCTTCCCCCCAAAAAAATACCACTACACCTCCAACCAAAGCCTTACTGAAACCTTGCTCATCTGAGGAGAATAAGCTGAATTTAATTTTCCTAAATATAGCCCAAAGATGTTCCCATAGAGACAGCAACATTCTCTAGGGTACTTTTTGCAGCAAATACTTCAGCAAGACATCAAATCCAAAGCATTAGTCTATTTTTGCAAGCTTTCTCCTCTCTTTCCTAGGAACAGCTCTTCTCCAACAAATTCATCTTGCAAAAATATGTTAAAGGGTGCTCCTCTGCAAAGAAAAGTTTTGTTTCTCCATTTTGCCTTATGAATTTTTCATTCCCTCCCTGGGGATATTTTTGGGACAGGCTACAAGTCTAATTCCTGCCAGGGAAAT
Organism: Alauda arvensis; assembly: GCA_902810485.1. NCBI lineage: Eukaryota > Metazoa > Chordata > Aves > Passeriformes > Alaudidae > Alauda > Alauda arvensis. Next base: position 113,011 of record CADDXX010000150.1, on the reverse strand, counting down.
TCACTGATCCAAAGTTTGCTCCTCAAAAGATACATCCCTAATAGCAAAAGAAAAAAAAAATCAAACTGGGACAGCTCTTCTGCAGTTCCTTTCATTTCTCTTTCTAAACCCCATTTATTTCTCCCAACCCACTTGGTATTTTGTGGATATTGAGTGCAGGTTCTCATAAAACATTCACCCTGTGAGAAAATACACATCTAAAATGATGCTGCTKCTGGTGTCAGGTTCTACAGAACCAAAGCCATTTACATCTTGTAAATTCTGGAAAAGATTCTCAGTGGASCAGGGAACARTRTGTGACCACGTATGAAATATTTACMTTSTTTCTTTGCAAGAAAAATAGAGGTGGCTTAGCTTCCAAAGACACTGACTTAAACAGAGATGTAGATTTATTGGGTGTGATCTCTGTTTTTCCCCAATCCTCCATGCCCCTCCTCAAATTTCTCTCTATTATGAAACCCAGATACAAATGAATAAAGAATCCCACTCTGGAAGAGGAAACTTCCCCTGCATCACTTTTTTATCTGTGCTTCAGTCATTACACACTCTAAAAGTAACAGCTGTTTCTAACAACTAGAAATGCTCTTAAAATCAATTTACAGGCATCACACAACAAGTATCACTTAGCAGGTTACTCGAATCCAGCCCTTCTGGGAGCAAAAKAAAAACATCAGATTTTGATTATAAACTTATTTGTTGCAGGCATTTCTCAAGAAGAGGTCTGGGTTACACTGGAGTGTRTCTGCTGGGACAGGATCTCAGCTGGAGAAACTGTTGCCAAGGTGATTTCTTCTCCAGCTTTAGCTTTCATGAAGCAGATTTTACCCAATCTTGGATCACTCTTCATAAATCCTTTTTTAAAGATAATTACAATATTTATAGACATGTAATACAAATGCCTGTTACAGAGAGAAAAATGTGATTTTATTTGCTGCCTTCTTCAAGCTGTTGGATCCACCCTCACCAGTTCAGCTGGAAAGAATTTTGATCAATTTACGTTTTCAGTWAAACCTACACATCTTCTGTAACTATTTTAGATCCAAAGTAATTACAATATCAACCACTGTGGGCTTTCAGTTCAATTGAAGTGTCACCTGCASMACAGCAGCTCTGCCAGGTATCTCTGACAAAAAATTGAAGCTGTAACAGAGCATCTATTGTTACACACAAGGTAAAGAAGTAAGGAAAAAACCCCCACAGWAGCACATTGCAAAGTCTCATTAATAATTTGCTAAAATATCTCACATTGCCCTGGTGCTGCATCTCTCCTTTGCTTTTCAAACTCTTTTTTTTTAAATACTACCAGTGTTTTCAACTGATCCCAAGAAATAAGCTGGAAAATATTCAATCCTAGCTCTTCTGACCTTGTGTTTTGGAGTCATGAGTATTTTATCCATTCAGCATTCCCAGACCATTAAAAGCAGCACATTCCCACCTGGAAATATGATATTTAGAAAGCTAACACCAGATTAAGAATGAAACAAAAGATACAGGAAACTGCAAGCTTTGTATGATAAAGTGACTACAGTTTTGACAAAAAATAAAAGCAGAGAAACTTGATGAACTTCCAGCAATTCCTTTCTAGAACAAAGCCACAGTTTACTGCCTGTTGAGAAATTCAGCTAGTAAGAAAAATTGTTTGTTTTTTTTTTTTAACTTTTAAGAGGAGGGGATTTTTTAAAAAGCATTTTGGTGTTTTAAACAAGCACTCAGATGCCTGCACCACACTGACAATTCAGCTGCAGGTTGGAACAGCTGCAGACATGTTTAATTGCCTCTCCAAATACCCACAAGTCGAGTACTTCTGACCTATTTGAAATGTCCTAAACTTTGCACTAAAGGAATGCACAGGATTTAATGCCCATGCTTCACCTCCTGACTATCCTGCAGCACTGAGAGCAGCCCACTTGCTATTTCACAGAGSAGGCATGAGAAAGTATGAATAACTGAGGATATTAAATAACCAGTGTCTTCAGAACGACAAGTTTAGAAACATTAAAAATAAACTGTTTCCTTAATTATATTAGAGGAAAAAAAAGCAAACTCCAACAAAACCAGTAATTTTTTGCTGCTTACTGGAGTGAAAATGATAACTGTAACTATGTAGATTCATTGTACAAACCCCACTCCTGTTAGCCCCCAAGGCCTCATATTGACCTTTTCAAAGGCAGACTAAAAGGAGTTTAAAATTGCACCTGACTCCATTAACAAGGCTGATACTCTTCCCTCACTTAATTCCTCAGCATGTGCCTTTGTGCTAATTTTAAGAGAGAATCCGGGCATGAGGCAAGAGAAATCATTCTAATTCTGCCTCTTGCCCAAGCCCCAGCCTCTCTTAGCCTACATTCCTGCCCAAGCTGTTTATGCAGAACACTTCAGATCAGCTGGTCTCTGCCCAATCTGGCAGAAACCCCGGCTGTTTTCCTCCAGCACTGGTGCAGAGGCAAAGGGCGAGCTGTGTATTTAGCACATCATGATGCAATGACACACAATGATACTATTCCCACTGCTCTGCCTCCTTTTTCTTTCTTGGCATTGAAGAGCCAGATTTTCACCATTTACATTAAACAGATCACAGAAGAATGGTTTGGGTTAGAAGAGGCCTTAAAGATCAGCTGATTGCACCCCCTGCCATGGCAGGGACAGCTTCCACTATCCCAGGCTGCTCCAAGCCCCATCCAACCTGGCCTTGGGTACTTCCAGGGGTGGGGTGAGAGATCCTACAGCCCTGTTTTCCTCAGAGGTAAAGGGAAACAGGTCTTGCAGAGCACATTTCATCTCCTGGGGAGGCAGGAGCCTTGCCTCACCACCAGCACTTTCAAAAGCAGAGGTCCCACTCGGGCTCAGGGCAGAGAAGCAGCTGATGAGCTCAGGCAGGAGCCCAGAGCACATTTCACTGCMCTTAGCTCAGATGGGAAACCCCAGGCATGAGGACCCATAAATGCTAGATCACATTAAGCCTGTACTTACAGAYATACCCAAGCACTCAGAGAGCCATGCTGAGTTCCTGCTCCTCCTCTCCCAGCAGGTACCAAGCTCCAAGGAGCTGAGGGAGCCTAGTGTAGCACTGCCTTCAGCGTCACTCTGCAGCTCCTGCCTGCTCCCTGTGCTGCTCTGACCCCCTCAGCCTGTGCCCCTCTGCACTTCGGGGTCTGCACTGACCCCACACACAGGTGTTCACACAACAACCCCCTGCCACGTGGGCTGGAGCTCAGACTAAGGCAAAGAGGGGTACAAAACCAACAATTTCTAACTGAAAACCCTGCTGGTGCCTCCAGGACCCCCCCAGCTGCACGGAGAAAAGCAGTGCCTAAGACAGACACCTGCACAGCTGGGTGTGTTGTTTGTCCTGACAGCTTTAAAAAAATCCCTTTTGGCACAAACAGTGAGTATTATGTTCTGTACCATAGCACAGCACAAGCAATGTGAAAAGCTTTTTTCTGGCCACTGGCTGAGCGCTATCAGTTTGGGCAGAGCCCGCTTGGCTCCTTCTGCCCAGCCCCAGCACATTCAATGAATGACTCAAATCTAAACAGACTCTGCATTGGAATTGCTCTCCCAAAGCTCTACAGAGCTGCACCAGGAAAGCTCTGTATGCACTGGCACGCCTGCTGCAAAGCAAGATAAATATCTGGCACCTCTCCCGCTCCTCCAGAACCAAAACGAGGACAAATAGCTGCATTATTGGCTTCATTAGGGCCTGTCTTGGATCTTATTTCTCCTGGTGAYATAGAAAAACCTGACAAGGGAAAYACTGGAAAAGGATGCCCAAGGAAGCARTGAATGCCCCATCCCTGGAAGTGTTGGATAGGGCCTGGARCAACCTGGTCTAGAGGAAGGTGTCCCTGCCCATAGCATGGGACATAGAACTGGATGATCTTKAAGGYCCCTTCCACCCCAAACCAYTCTGGGATTCTGTGRAATCCATGACCCAACAGGATTTTCCCAGACCAAAATCTAACAAGAGCACAAATCTGGATGTAACTCTCGCAGTGCTGCAGGGACATTCTCCTTTCTGCTGAAGACCTSTACTCCAGTGAGCAGAAATCAAGGCCTGAGTCCCCTCCCACAGATCCCCACACACACACAAGGAATTCCAGCCCTACAAAATAAACAAAGTAAGGTCCAGTGTGTTTAAGATACTGCCAAAAACCTCCTGCCAAGACCCAGCCAGCTGGTGGGGGGAAGTCTCTGGGTAGTAATGGGTCTTGACACTTAAAGAAATTGGTTTATTTTCTTGTTTTAACTCCATCAGTATAGCTCCCAAGTAGTTTCTGTGAATATTCCCCTCACCCTCCAGGCAGCCACAGCCCAGCTGACCACTGCAGAGCTCWCAAAGCCAAGCTGATAAGCACTTGTAGGGCACAATGCATCTGATTTGTCTACACCAGAACCCACCCTAAAAATGCCAATATTGTTTTTCTTCTCTCCCCTGGGAACCCCTGATGAACAGCTCAGCTGTTTCTACTGCAAACACTCACAGCTAAGGGAAAGTTCACCATCCCCCACACCACTGCTTTGGTCCTTCCTGTAAGTCACTGGAGTTGGCCAAGACCAGGAACAGTCCAGCAAAACTTGCTCATCCTAAAAATGCTGCAAAATAACCCCTTCATTTAATCCTTCTGCTTCTGTGCCCAGTGCTGCTATTTCCTGACAGCTCCACGCTACTGATCCGCACATCCAAAACACAACTGGAAAACAAAACATGCTCACCCTTCACCACGAGACTGGAAATGGAATAGAAGTTTTTAAAATGCCTCTCAGTTGCCCCACCTCTGGGTCAGTATAAGGGTGTATTCTGACACCTCAGCAAGGCTGAACTGGGAACTCTGGACTCACAGCAGTTTCCTGCAGCTCTCAGGTGCTGCTTCCAGCACTCCTGAGGAATCCTGTGAGTTCTCCACGAGGTGCTACCAGAAAAATGCCACCATACAGAAAGTTCTGATGGCACAACAGTTAATGGAAGAGAGYTTGCTCCAAGTATTTTGTGTAGCAGCTGAAAGACCACGACACAATTCCCAAGGGAAAGAGCTCACACAAACAGGGCAAAGCTTCTGGATGGGCTTTCACAGCAGTTTTTTTTTTTAACACCCTTCCTTCCTCCTGTCACCCAGAGGTGAAAGTGGAAAGTTTTCTCAGGCAGAGGATGGCCATTGAGCACTTMAGCAAACACATCATCCACAAAACCTGGGGTTTTTTCCTCTCTCATTTTAGGAAATTCAATTGTTCAAAGGCCTTATTTGATCAGCTGGTGCACACTTACAGCTGAGCCCAAGCACTGAGGAGGCTGTTTCAGGCCAGCCTTTAATGAAGGATGAGCACAATTTCCAAACACCTGTGACAAGCCACATGTCAAAACAGGCTCCCTCCACCACCTGATAACAGCACAGGGTGATTACAACACCCCTGGGATGTTTGTACCTGCTCTCTGGCCACAGGTTTTAAGTTTCCCACCACCATCTTCTCTTCAACCCCAAAGATTATTGCATTCAGGTTTAACATTAAAAAAAAAAGGTAATTKCTATAATTTCTGAGACTTTCCTCCTGTTCTTCTGCTTATGGTACTCCCTGCATCAGTTTGTAATTTAAATCATTGAAAGTCTCACAGCAAATATTAAGGAATGTGGCTCCAAGTATGACACAAACAGGTATTTTCTCTTACAGCCCCAAGTTTTAGACACTCCCATCAAGAAGAAAAGACAATTCAAAAGTTCCAAGTAATGCCAGAAGGTATTAACTGCTCCAAATGACAGCTGGGCACGTGGAACTGAGGCTTCCTAAACTCTGGATCAAGTGGCCTAAAGAAAAACAGTGCATTGTGTTTCTTAATAGGATGCATGTTCTGCAAGGCACAGGGAGTAAGAGCAGCCCCACCCATGAAAAGCAGTTCAAGTCTAAAGAGAACCTGGTCCACTTTTCTGCTCCACACAAAATTTCCATTTTTTGGACAAGCAGCTTCCAAGTTTTTGTGCAGCAGTTCCTTGTCCATAATGTTTTAAACCCAGTGTAAAAACCAACTGCAGAACATTTTCTGCTTCAGTTTTATTCTTAGGTAAGGCACACACACAGCCTTTTAGTAGGACCYTGGGGCTGAATATGTATTAAAAATTGAGAGGTGCTCATATAATTTAATAGCAGGTTCTAGAGGAGCATTTAGCTTGTTACATCCTAACTTTATTCCCTTATCACACAGAGCAAATATTCCTGCTTTATCCAATGCCTAGAAATGACATTAGCCATATGTAGGAAATCCTGCTACAGGAGGTCTTAGCATTTAAGTAACAATTTAAGGTATGCCTTCCAAAAGATGCAATTGTGGTGTTTGGATATCAATAATTACTGATATTTTTCTTATTTATAAACTAACTTGTGTAAGATTCTAGCAAGGCAATGGAAAAATGTATCTCTAGAACTGCTTAAACATGCAACTTGTTTTTTGGTTTTTTTCCCCCTAGAGTCATCTCAGGCAACTAAACCAAGGATGATCTAGGAATGAGAAAGTACAAAGGAAAAAGAACACCAAAACTGACGTCACTTGGCTTATACTTCTTGTTTATAGTTATACTACAGCAGGAAATATAATGACAAACATCAGTTTGCACCGGGTATAAAATATTCCACATTGCAAAGATGCAATGCATTACATAACGCTATACAGTTCCTCCAAATTCCAAAGCTCCCACACACTTTTCCTGCCTGAACAACCCAAAAGTACACACAGCTCTGCAGGAACACACGGTGTGCACACACACACACATCTGCAAAAGCCAGCYTGAAAGTGGCACAAGTAACAAAAATGTGCAGCCCAGCGCTGTATCCAAACCAGTACCAATAATTCTTAGACATGGAGCTTAAAGCAACTTCAATAAACAATCACTCCATCATTTTAAAAAGCACATTCTAACTGGAATCACCCTGATTTATTTTAGGAATTGAATTCCAGCAATGTTGTACGAATTATTCGATGATTGTATCAGCTTATTGTCAACCAAATTCTGTTTTCTTTTCCCTGAGGAAATTCCAGCAGTACTTGGATGCAGCACACCAATATTAGCAAGAGCTAGAATCCTTTAMATTTTTTCTTTTTTCTATACAGATAATGTATCCTTCAAGCTCATTTCCACCGAGGGGAAGAAAAAAAAGCTCTCAGCTTGGCTTTCCTCATGAATAATACATTAAAAATTTAATATTAGAGCACAAATCTTCTTTTTAAGCCTCCAGAAACAGTACTATATTTGCCCTATTACTTTGAAAAGATTCATGTACATATTTAAAGAAGGGTAAACCATAAGCTCCCGTTCTCCATAATTAAGCTGCAACAAAATATTTCACCCATTTATCAGCCCAATTCTGAAACAATTCTGCAAAGCTTTGTTACTGTCACTAAAAAAGAGAATCCCTTACCGTATCCACCATAAGGAGTGTAAGACATTTTGTTCCATAACTCAGTGTTACAATCTGAAGTGGAACAGATTTTTTTTCCCAGCCATTCACAAAACCCTTTTTTTTTTTTAACACGGACGAGAATCCTGATTTCAAGGACACATCTACAGTCCACGTTACTAACAGCAGATGTACATAAAACCCTAACTCACAAGTAAAAAAAAACAGCTGCAAAAATGATGTAAGGGAGAAGAGAGTGGAAAACAAGTGCCTGGTGAAAGGATGAAAACTTCTAGGAAGAGCAGAGTCCTTCTAAGAACAGCAGCCGCATCGATCCCGTGCCACTTGTCCAAGCCCTGACTCTGCAGGCTGAGGGCTCTGCCACGGCCTCAGGCTCCCAAACCCTTCTCAGGCTGATACAAAAATAAACAAAGCGTGGAGCACGAGCCCAGATGGTTCAGGAATCAGAAAGCAAGAGTCCAATTGTGCAGCCACGGGAGAAGTGTTTTTAAGCGTTCACGTCGGGAGGCGGCACCGCCGGGGCTCAGCTCCCTGGAGGCTTCAAGCATCTTCTCCAGGAAGCCAGCAGCAAGTTCATGACACTCTGAGGAACTGGACAAGGTGTCCTCTGAGAGAGGAGCACACAGTCTGCAGCACAAAGGACAAATATAACCAGCACTAACTTTGCTTTAGGGCTGGGCTGCAGGCGCAGCCTCAGCACAGAGCACGACTAATGGCTGGAATCAATGGTGTTAAAGGTTTTCTCCAGCCTATATGATTGTAGGATTTCCATGCACTGCCTGGTGGAAGGATCAGCCAAATGGGAGAGAAGAAATGGCAAAAGAGTTATTTTTATTAAAATAATAAAGAATTGGAAGAAATGCTATGAATCTGAGTGTAGGGCTGCAACTACGATTTCAGCCAACCATCACCCCCCCCCCAATATCCTATCAAAATAACTTCTTATTTCTCTTAAAGCTTATTTTCATGTTTCATAGGAGTTGGGATACTCTGCTCATTACCCCAGCAAAACGGTATGAAAAAAAGTTTTCTTCTTCACCTAATTGATTACATTTTTTTAAAATTATCGTGAAGTTATTGGCAATCAAAGATTTCACTCTGGGTCAGACTTCTAGGAGGCTCTTGCCATTCCCCAGAGAAAAGCAGATTTAAGGTGCAAGACATGGGAATCAGAGACTCTCTCATGCCTCTTCAGCAGAGAATTATCTACAAACAGAGTTTGTTGATCTGTTCCCAGATCACAGACTGTGGAAACAAGCTGTAAACCCTGTCACAAACACATTTCTAACCCAGCTTTCGAAGGGAAGTGAATTCCAAGCAAGATTTGCAATCAGCACTGTGGAGCTGCTTGGTTTTGCAGTGTCCACGAAAAAAACTCTTAAAAAACTTATAGGAGCATTTTTATCCTGAAAAAGCTCYTTAAACCTGTGTCTCTTCCACTAAGACCTGTGAATTTCTTGTGTTACTTTTTTCCCCACAAACTTCTGCATTCCTCCTTCTTTGCTGTCATCCTAAATACAAAATCCATAAACCCTCTCAGAAACAAACTCCTGTTGCCTTCTGAGCTGTTAAACCCACGAGGAGCTGCCTCAGCCAGCTCCTGCACTCAGCTTTGCTGTGACAGTGACTGTCCCAAAGGTCCCTGGTGTCCCAGGGCAGGAAGTCCCCCCAGGAGCAGCTGGCAAGCAGYGCCTGATGCACACAGCCTCTGTTTGTCCATTAGCCTTTTCCTTTTGGCTGCTGCCTCAGCTCCCTGAGCTCCTCTCCCCTCATACAGGAAGCTGGGGCCTCAAACTTAATCCTKCACATTCAGTTCTCTGCTCTTCCAGCTACCACTACAAATGTACTCTCCCAGTAAAAGAAAAAAAAAGGCATGGAAAGCTCTTGCAATCCAATCTTTGCTCAACTTCTCCACGGTGAGATTATTTCTTTCTTTTTTTTTTTCTGGGAGAAAACTGAAGGGAAGATTAACAAATTCCTGCAGCTGAACAAACACACTGAACGTTATTCATYGAGACAGGGAGCAGATAATCCAAATCTGCAAGGTACAAACAGACTTTGCAACACCACTAGGGCCAGAAAATCTGGAATGGCCCAAGATGTTTATTGACAGGTTTCAGTGTTACTCATCAGGCATTTTCACTCCTGTGGGGYTGGGGAAGCAGCAGCACTTGTGGGAGATGGGGAGGAAGATGGAGAAGATGTGGTTGAAAGAAGACTGAGGCTGGCCACAGCAGCCTGGGAACCCACAGCATCAGATCAAGGAAGCAAAAGGAGGAAGGAGTCATCTACAACTCTAATTCATCTCCCTTTTTCTCTGGAAGCTGTTGAGTTTCTCTCCCTGCTTGCCCCATGCCAGCCTCTGGACTGCACAGCCAGCCCCTTCCATCCTCAGAACAGTTTCCTTCTCAGCCTAAAAGGCTGAACCTTCTTCCCCTGTCTCTTTACAACATTGCCAGCCTCACCTCAGTGGTGTTCCAGGGGAAAAAAAAAACCCCAACTAACCAATCATCATATATTGAAACACAGTGTTTTCTAATGTTATTTGTGTGTGTGTCCCCTCCCAGCAGCTTCCTCAATTCCTTCTTCCTGAACCTCACAGCCTAAAATAGAGTARAAAAGCCTTCCTGTCATCCTTTCCAATTATTCTGGCGCTTCCTCAATTACTGGCTGTGGGTAAAAAACTCCTACACCACACACAAAGACATCTGCAATTTGCTGAAGTGCATCCATGGCAGGGCAGGATTGCCTGGATCCCAGACTCACTGCTCCTTCAGCTGGCATCAGCACAACTCCACCAAACTTTTACAGGGCTTACACCAAATAATTTTACAGTATTTAAGATGTACAGCAGTGAATTGCTCTTTCCTGTTGTGTCAAGAGCCTCATCCCAAGGAGCTGATGCCTCTTGAATGCCTGTGGTTGGCTCCTCACGGAAATACCAGGGCATGTGCAAAGGGCACCACAAATGCCTTAAAGCACCCTCCTCAAAGCCAAGGTATTCTGCAAAAAAAGYATTTAATGTGACTAAGAGAAAAGGTGCCTTCTGAAAAGGGAGGGGAGAATGGGCACTGCTTAAAGCACCAGCTGAAGTGATTTATTTCAGGTTGTCTGCACTGCTGATTCAAGGTGCTTCCCATGGTATGAATGAACCYGATGCTTTAAAACCCTCACTCTTTATTTTATATTCAGCTAGAGATGTAAGAGTTAATAATGGGATAGCAACAAGAGGTGGGAAGAAAGGAGAAGCAGTGACCACAACTGTTCACCACAGAGTTCACCACACCAACACACCTTTTCTACATGAAAACCTGTATGCCAGTATCAGCACCACTCACTGGTGAAATGCTGTGGTCACATCAGTCACAGAAASCAGGGGCAGATATGTCAATAAATCAGTAAAAATCAGGATATCCCTTCCCAGGACAAAATGAAGAAATTCTCAATTTGTTCAGCTTTTCATTGCAGGTCAGGTTTTCTACTCTGCTTTCTCCCAGCTCCTTGGAAAGCTCTCAACTCCAAATCCAGAGGACAAAGCTTTACACAGCAGCTCAGAGAAGAAGTCTTTCCAAAACAGGGTACAGCAGGACGACTTCACCATTCCCACAAATCAGCTGTCACGTTGAAATGTGTAAACAGACACAAATCTCTTTTTTTTTTCTTATTGCTACGTGTCAGATCTGACTACTACAAATACCTCAGGATTTTCTAAGGTCTAGCAATGCTATCAGTTGTCTTCTTGTTCTCAGTTTTTGCAGTGATTTATTCTATAAACCCTTGAAATAATCTGATTAAGTAATATGAAAAATGCACAATTTATGTTTTGCTCATCCAGTCCCTTTCTATTTTTAGTGAAAACACCCAGAATGGTTTCTACTTCAGCACCTGCAGATCCAGAGTCTGCATCCACAGCATCATCAACGACTGACCAGACCTGGACATTCCCACCTGCCACATCCCCCCTAAAGGCCCTGGACAAATGATACATCAGCCAAAATACACCCATTTTATAGCAGCCTATATGCAGACCAACATTTTTCTAGTTTATTCTTTAAAAGCTTCTTTTCAGCTTGTGGCAATCTACTCATTTTCCCTCCCCATGTCACCATGTTACAGAATTAAGTTCAGTCTCTGTGGCATGGTTTATTTTTGAGTAGAAAAAAATCTGCTGGATACTATTGGCTTCCTCAGTTCCTTGCAGTGTTTCTCAAGTTTCCGTGTTCCTTTCTGAAAACTGAAAATGGAAATTATGAATAAGGCAGCCTAAGCACTATTTTAGTTCTTAGAGGGGTTTTTTTTAGAAGCTTGTTTACTCTTCCCAAGGTGTCAAAGGTAACAGCTCACAGCTCTGAAGTTGTACAGTTTCACACCAGGCACCCAGTGATTTAATTTACCATCTGCTCCCAATTAAAGTCTTAGCCAAAGACTGATACAAGCTGCCCTCCCCCCAGTTCAATACAATATTTTAGTGTCAGAGGTTGGTGACKTCCCTTTCCTGCTGAGCACCAAACCAAATCCTTTGTCTTCCTCTCATTAATACAAAACTTTGCCAACCCTTTGCCTTCTCCACAGCCACTGCCAGGTGCACATTCTGGCAAGCACAAGACAGAGAACATCAAAAATTAATTAAGGAAAAATTAAAAACAACATCCAAAAATGTAAGGGAAGCAAAAATATTCTTGCTCAAACCATCCCCACTGGAAACTAGGGCAGACTTTTTGCAGGCTTCCTTCCTTCCTCTTGTGCTGGGAAAACTTATCAAGTTAGTGAACTACCATATTTTCTGTGCTTCATCTGAACTGGCACAGCCTGTGCTCATCTCCACAATAAAAAAACTCTGATAAACTGCTACATCATCTTAAATCCTATTTTTCTTTCAGGTTTGCATCTGAAGGAACTGAGTCATGCCTTCAGCTCCTCAGAGCTTACTGAAGTTTGCCAGCCTGCAGCTCACTGGTTTTCATGTTTTTGCTTTTTCTCTCTCTCAACCTCTGATAAATGTCACCATTTCAGCCACTCTTCCTGAGCCACCTCCCACTTCTGTCCTGTGGTGCCTCCTTACCTGTGATGCCTTCAGGGATCTCTCTCAGCTGCATCAAAACCTGCTGGAGCATGAGAAGGATGTGCTGGACATCACACCCTGCTGTACTCCTTCCCCAAGTGTCTACTGCTACAAAAAAACCACTTCAGCAGCACCTTTTGTGGCTGGAATCTCTGCAGCACTCACCCAGCACAGGGCACAGGCTAAGGGCAGGTACTTGAGTGAAGGCACAGTGAGGGTTTGAAAGGTTTTTCAAAGGAAAACTCCAGTGCATTGTGGCTGTACTGACACCAGCAGTGCTCATTTCACAGCCTSCTCWGSTGGGACACAGCAGCTCTAATGAAAYTTGTCCACTGCAGCAGCTTTGGCAGTTCTGTTATTTCTAACATTTCATCTCAACCTTCCTTGCATGATCACCCCATCAAATATTAATTACTGTGTCACAGAGACCCYTCACAGGGCTGCTGGGTGCCCCACCACTCAACAGGAGCATGATACTGGAGGTGAGCAAGGACCGAATGAGGGTACATTGTTATGATGGCCCTTAGGACAGGGCAGTAGCCTTCAAACAGCAAAAGTAAATGTCACTGATGTGCCCTGGCTCCTCATCCTGCTCCTCTCCTCAGTCCACCCTTCAGCAGGTGCATGGGTCTGAGCACAGAGCATGCACAGTCTCCCCCAGCATCTCCAGAGCTCTCATGTGGCTTAAACAACAACCACAACAAGGGCAAGGACCTGCTGGGATGAGTCCAGAAGAGGCCATGGGGAAGCTCCAAGGGMTGGAGCCCCTCTGCCCTGGAGCCAGGCTGGGAGAGCTGGGGGTGTTCACCTGGAGAAGAGAAGGCTCCAGGGAGAGCTCAGAGCCCTTTCCAGGGCCTGAAGGGGCTCCAGGAGAGCTGGAGAGGGACTGGGGACAAGGGATGGAGGGACAGGACACAGGGTATGGCTTCCCTCTGCCAGAGGGCAGGGATGGATGAGATATTAAGAAGAAATTCTTCCCTGTGAGGGTGGGGAGACCCTGGCACAGGGTGCCCAGAGAAGCTGTGGCTGCCCCTGGATCCCTGGAAATGTCCAAGGCCAGGTTGGACAGGACTTGGAGCAGCCTGGGATAGTGGAAGGTGTCCCTGCCCATGACAGGGGGTGGAACTGGATGGACTTCAAGCTCCTTTTCAACCCAAAGCATTGTGTGAGTCTGTGATGAAAGAGGKGTCACCTGTCACAGGTGAAATCCCCTCCTGTGACAGACCCTGCATTGTCCTGCCCGTGGCTGACCCCTCCTTTCACAACCACATCTGCCACAGCACAGCTCACACTGATCCTTCCTCACCAATGCACAACYCAGATATTAAAAAACTTCAGGTGCTGTAACAAATCTTCATGTCCAGATGAAATATGAAAGTCATTTTGAGAGAGGTATATTAATCCTCAGGGGAGGAATCTTACTTTCCTACCAAGACAATTTTAGGTTGTGATTTTCAGAGTTCAAGAATTGCCAGAGAGGCAGAGTAGCACACAAAAGTGATCTGGAATTTAGCTCAGGTCCCCACAAAAGCACCTCTCGACAGGGTACATTTTCCCTCTCATCCAACATGGGTCAGCTCTGCCCACACCAAATCCAACTGTTTTTGTTTGGTGTGTGTGTTTTTTCAAAGCTTTTTTTGGCTTGTTTAAGCATTTTTTTTAAATTCATTCTTAACTTAAATGCCTGTGAGAGAGGATTAAAAACAACAACCAACCTTTGTGCAATTTTGTAGTGTTTTTAAATGAACTTTAGAGGACAGTGTGGTGCATTGGCAAAATACACAGATCTTTACAACACCTATGCATTTCCTTACAGYTTTCCTTACAGGTAGGATATAAACTGGCCACCAACACTTTAATCAGTATTAAACACTCTTAGAAGAAAAGATAAAAATTATTTTATGGTTGTCCCAGGCTGCTTTTTTTTTTTAACAGTTTCTGAACGTTACTTTGTATGTTCAACTGTTCATAACATTAAAAAATTAAGAACTGAAGAGTTCAAGGAATGCAAAACGAAGAAACAGAATGTTCCAGGCCAAGGATGACAACTCAGAAGGACACCAGTGGGTTCCCATCAAGAAATAACCACTGTCACCATACAGAAGARCTGACAGAGGAGGTCCCCAAAGTTTAAAAGAGGCTCTTGYAACAACAAATGTTCCTCCCACCACACTCAATCTACATTGTCACTTGACACAGCAATGCTCAAATCTGCTCTGCATGTATATTCATGCCAAGCAGATGAAGAGAATCACTTTTGTGGTGATGAATGAAATGACTGGAGGCACATTTGTCGTGTTCTCTGTCACTGGTGACATGTTCWTCTGTCAGGTTTYCAACAGAAGCAACCACCTTTGCATCAGGTCCTAYTGCAGACCCCAGCTGAAGCAACCACAACAACTGACAGCCTGCTGGGCACATTTGTCTCCACAGGTGGCTCATGAAGTCAAGAGGAGAGTGGGGAGAGAAGGATGAACCCCAAGGAGAACCTGAGGCACCCCTGAAGGTGATGGTCAGACTTGAAAACTTCCAGCCCARTGATCCCTTTTTTAAGCAATGGGGCTGCAAGGATCCCTTTGAAGGAAGATGTAAGTACACATTAAGAACCCAGTTTTTTTGTGGACAGTGGTGTAAAAGCAAATATTAATTGCACTCCAAACACACCATTACTTCCAGAAAATGAGAAGCCACCATATCAGTGGCAAACAAGGATGGAGAACTACCTGGGCTGCACCACAGGGCTCTGTGCTGAGAAAGGAACCCCACGTGTTTCAAGAATTTCTGAAGCAGCTTTTCTGAAACACTTCACAGCACAGGATCTCCAAATGCTTCTACTCCCTGAACTTCAAGTGGAGCACTGCTAGTAGGTAGCCCAGTGTCCCACATTTCTTGGTACCAGTCACTASAGGAGCTGAGGAGAATATCCCACTCATGAAAAGCCAGGAGAGGAACAACCTCCATCTGTTCCACTTGGAAACATGTTTTAAGGGAAAAGTCCTATGAAGCATTAAAAAAAAAGAAAGGTTGTGTGGTTTAAGTTGGTCTTTCTTCTGCCTAACACAACTCCTATTTAAACTTAGGTTCTAAAGGGAGCCAGACTCATGAAGGAGCAGATGAGAATGCAGCAGGTTGTSACATCACAAAATCATTYAGGTTGGAAAAGACCTCCAAGATCAACGAGTCCAACCATTACCCCAGCACTGCCAAGCCCACCACKAAACCCTGYCCCCAAGGGCCACATCCACACCTCTTTTAAATCCCTCCAGGGGTGGYGACTCCACCACTGCCCTGGGCAGCCTGTTCCAATGCCTGATCACCCTTTTGGTGAAGAAATTTTTCCTAATTTAAACCTTCCCTGGTGCAACTTGAGGTCATTTCTTTTGGTCCTGCCAGCTGATCCCTGGGAGAACAGGCTGCCCCCATCTTGCTACACTGCACTGCATCCTCCTTTCAGGCAGTCATAAGGAGAAGAAAATTCCCCCCCAAGCCTCCTTTTCTCCAGGCTGAGCCCCCCCAGCTCCTCCAGACCTATTCCCAGCTCCATTCCCTTTTCTGGACACACTCCAGCCCCTCCAAGTCTTTGTTGTATCAAGGCACCCAACACTGAACACAGGATTTGAGGTGCAGCATCCCAGTAAAAAGAGGTTTTTTTGTAGATGCAATTCTCTGTTCCATTCAAGGGAAGTGTTTAACCCCATGGATACAGCACATGTGGATTAGCTGCTCGAGGTTTTTTGCTTCATGAGGCTCCCACTGACAGCACTTCTGCTGAAATGAGCCCCACAACAAATGCTGGACAAAGCAGCAGAGCCAGTGCACAGAATGATTTCCAGTAACATGGCAAAACAATGCACTGTCAAAGATCCCCTTCTAGACCCCAAAAGCAAAGGCTCTTTCACTGGTGATCTTCCAAACTGCAGTCATTAGAGAAACCTTGATTAACCCATACCAGAGATACAGAGCACAATCTATTATAAAATACAGCACACAGTGCTGAGAAATCAGTGAATATTTTCCCCCAAATGATGCAAAACCTGGCTGCATGGATTAATCTGGTACTAGAAGTCCATGTTTTGAAGGATTTGGCAAAAATGGACAAATAATCCACCTCCACAAACACGAGTTTTACTGCAGATGCTTCAGTTTGGGCCTTGCTATCCCAGAACAGGGAGCCTCAAGTCACTGACTCATCCACTTCAAGAGATTTTTTGTTGTTGGATTTTCTTTTTAGTACTTCTCTTGACTAAATTGCAAGCCCATGCCCTGCCTTCCCCTGCCATTTCACTGCACGAGAATAAAGACTCTGTCTTATTATGCAGCTTAATGATATGTTAATCTTAAAGCAAAACACTGAAGGGAAACACTAATACTCTCCCCAAACAAACAAACAATCAGRAAATGTGCTATTGAGTGCMACAGAGCTGTTTGCCCAAAGAGTGTGAGAAACCCAAGCAGTAATTAACACAAATTGTTTTATTTGAGAGAATTAGCAGACTATAAGCAACCTGCCATCATGAGGCAGTTTGCACTTGGCTTCTTATGGACTGGCTGGTGTGACAGCAATAAAACAAAGGGCACTGCAAAATACAAAGCTGAAGCTAAAAAAAAGAGATGTCAGAATTTTATTGGGAGATACAAAGGGAATTTTATATATTTTTTTCTTCTTTGAAGACAGGATTCACAGGGATTTGTAAAATGAGGTACAGATTTTCTACAGGGATATCTAGCCTCTAATTTTTCTGAATCTTCTGCATTGAAAAATAACATTCATGGTATTCTGATTAAATRCTAAAATAACAATAATTATTATTAAATTCTTCTTCTATATTATTAAAATTCTTGTGAGAACAGCAGGCTGCATGAAGCATTAAGTTATTTTACCTCAGCAGGTCCTGTGGTAAAATAAGACCATAGGACCTTAAAGGTGAAAAGCAGTGCCTAGAATGTTGTTGTCCTACACATTTTAGGAAAGTCAAGCAGCAGAAAAATTATCCTACCCACAAAAGCTAAAAAAAAAAGGAAAAAAAAATACAAAGAGCTCCCAGAACTAATGCCATCAAAAAAAATTCCTCACTTAGTCTCAATAGTTTTCTGTACCCTCAGAAGGAATATGTAACTGGCAGGTTCAGAAAATGAGGATAGAAGGGAAGAAGGGTTGAAAATGCCCCCCAAACCCAAAGCACCAAGGTCTGTGCTGCCATGCCCTCAAACCCAACCTTGTCAGAGATACCTTACAGCACAACCTCCCATTCTATTTTAAATTGTTTGTTATACATCTAGGGAAAAGACAAAAACAAACCACCATCATTAAAAAAAATGGAAGAAGCTGCCAGATGTAAATTTATGTAGAAGTAACCCATCATTTCAGCTTCTTGTCCAGGAACACTGAGCTGTTTATGGATCAGCACCTCATTTCTGGAGGAGGCCATAATCACCTTGTGCCACTGAAGCCCTCACTCTCAATTTCTGTAGAGCAGGAACACTTTTGCCCAAAGCTTCCTCACATTCACTCTACACTTCATAAGAGCCATTCTCATAYTTGCTGAAATTGCAAAGCCTCAGATTSTGTGTGTTTTACAGAAAATATACCMAAGTGCCACACCAAACTGCTGCAGGGTATTAGGGACTGCCAGATTTCAAAGCAGAGAAAGCTGAATTTCAGAGGTAAAGAATGCCATCCAAACTTTGAATCCAAACTTCAGCTGAATTGAAGACTGAGGATGAAAATACACTGTTCATCCTCAAATCATTTTTTCTGGACACATGAAACAAAAAAATGTGAACAGTTTGCATTTTTCTGAAACAACTCAGTAACTTGGGTAGAGTATCTCAAGAACCAGCACATTRAATCTTTATCAAAAGAGGAAAAACCCTTTCAGATAAAGTGATTTAACAATTCTGAGGGGGTTTTGACAKGTAGTAGGACTTAGCTGAAAGTGGGATTTTTATTTACTCCAGAAAACCTTAAAAGCTGTGCATGCACAACAGGGCAGATACTTCCAACAGATGATTGCACTGAAGCAAAAAAATGGCTTAGGTGAGAGCATGAGAAAATTGTTATTATTTTTTAAGGAGAGATTTATAGCCACAGTATCTTCAGGAAATAAACASAGCCAAGGCAAGTGTGAGGACAGAATGAAGCACTGGCTTGAAACTGARAATCACCACAGGAAGAGAAGGACCTTTGCAGATTAATTATATTTAATAAACTCAGAACTGCCTGAGTAAGAGGGAAACACTAGACAAACACTCATTTTATTCCTCCTCTGCACATCCAGGTTAACATTTTAAGCAGATACAGCTACTGAGGAGGATACAGAGAACATGGACTGAGATTTGGGAAGGTACAGACACAGGAGCAGTAGAAGAGGCAGCAGATCCAAGGTGCAGCAGGGTAAATTCCTCCTAAATATTAGGAATTACTGTGGTCAAACAGGGTTCCAGACAGGCTGGGAAATCACCACCCTTGGATCAAAATGCTCCAAATTTGACTGGAGAATGCTCAGAGCATCCTCAGCCTTGCTTTGAACAAGGATCTCCACAAGTCCCTCCCAGCCTGAATTCCTGGACAGTGCCATGAGCCTGGAAGCTCCTCTCACAGTAACTAACCCAAAACCAGGCAACAGGTATTTACCTACAGCTGTTCCATGTCTATGCAGGAGCACAAACTAACCCTCAGCTYCTTAAAGAATTATACACAAGTATTTACAATGGCTGAAGTAACATTAATGGGTTGAAAACCCCACTGCTTTAAAAGAAATCCCTCTCTAACATTAGTCTGCCAGTCTTGTAGGAATAAGAAGCCTTTCCTTTTAAATTCTTTTCTGCAGCAGAAAATTAAAGCTTAGTATTTCTACCTTGAAAACCYATACTGCCAAGGAAGAAAACCTAAAGAGGGCTTGTGTGACACCTGAAAGGTGAATTTTTTTTTTTTAACTGACATTTACATCACTGAATTCCTTAAAAGCTTTCCTCCAATTTTCTATTAGTTACCTTGCTTTCCGTTTTTCTCAGTTTTCTACTTACTGTAGAAATACTGGCCTGTCTTCTTTTCCTAGATCCTAACTATTCAGGCATCCTCATTCCCTGAAATGACTTCCTGGGACATTAACAGCAGAGGCAGAGCAAGCAATCTCAAAGTCTGCCAGTGGAAATAAAACACCACCTTGCTAATCACTGTGCACAGAAAAAGGGTGAACACAGTGTTAGAGTTTCACCAACTGCTAAATGCCCCATAAATATTTCCTRAATTGCAAGCTCTGATCATGAATTTTACCCTGCCAAGCTCCAGCAGAGAGCTAAATTCTATCCCCAGTGCCACAGAGCAGCCCCACTAAAATCACAGCACTGAGCTCCCAGCTGAGGCTGCAGAACGATTTCATCTGGTCCTAAGGGAGAATTTCAGGGCAGGAGTTAAAAGTTGGCTGTAAATTCAACCCCCTCCCAAGCCAAAACACAAATAMCTGTGTTAAAGCCTCCCCTAAGCTCACACAAAGTCCTGTGCAGGGGCCAAGGCACAAATACCTGCAGGATGAGACAAGATTCCAAAATATCACAGCTCTAAGTTCACAGGAGGAGAAGGATGAGTATGAGTGAGACAGAAGCCAYGGGAACAGCTCTGCCAAGGCTTCCCCATTGCTGCATCTTTCTCTCCACTGACAGGAGCACCTCGAAGATCAAAATCACCCAAAGTCCAATGAAATTCATTAAAAACAATAAAAAGTCTCAGTTCTAAACAGCTATGAAAATTTCATTTTACTGTGAGTGCAGCAACTTTATGCTTCCTGAATACATTAAAAGAGAAATATAGCACAGAACAGGACAGCATAGAATTCTTCTAGTGCGATGGAGGCTTTGGACTTCTTTTTTTCCCATCAGCAATTCCCCRGACTATCAAAATTTATGGAAGATAAATCCAGTCAGAATCCAGTGTTCATGTGATCTCTTCCCCCACTTCACAACACCATCCCATTCCCCTCCACAGCCAGAGTTATTATCTCAGATGAATCCCCTTCCCTTTTCAGAACTGAGTACTGATTTTCCTTAAATGCACAGGAAAAAGAGCAGGAAATGAAAAATTTCTTACAGGGACTTTTCCTGAATAATCCTGCAAAKTATCCTGATCTTGCAAAAATAATTTAATTCAGAAACAGGCAATCAAGACAAGATTTCATGGTGATGCTGAGGGATAAACATAAAAAAAAGTTGGTGGTACTCACTCAGGAAGGCAGCTGACAAAATCCATCAGACAAAGAATTAGGAGAGGTGATATTTTACCCAATTCACTCGCAGCTTTTCGCAATGGGCCATTTGCTAACATCCTATAGAAAGCCTGAAAACCATCCAAAAAAGGCCCCTGGAATAATGCAGCCTTTCCATAACCCTCTATATTGTTCTCCTGGCTGTGTAACAGACACAAGAGGTTTCTCTACAGTGGCAAAACAACGAGGCCCTGCTGATGCTGAGATCAGGTTTGCTTCCATGGAGTAGAGCGACGGGGACTTCGGCGTGACACGGAACTCCCACAAACCCCCATTTAAACGCTCTGCCTCCAGCTCATCCCTGAGCAAACCACACAATTCCTGCCTGCAACGGGGAGAGCTGCTAAACCTCTTCCATTTTTACTGAATTACTGATTAAATTCCCCCAGGTGTCGGGGGTTTGGCAGCACCCATGGGCTTCCAGCATGCCCGCGTTACCTAACGCCGCTCCCCACACGGGGCTTCAAAATCTGAGAGCTCGTTTTAACAGCCACCCCCAAGGCTGCTAAACTCAGAGATGCAGAACACCACCACCACCAAGCACTGAGTTTCTTCTGCCAAGTTTTCCCCTCTGCTTCTCCTGTGAAGAGGAGTTAAATGGTGGCACTCAGCGAGTCCGTATCCCTGGTTACACTGCGGCAGAGCCAAGCCCCAGCGCTGACACGCAGCGTGACAGAGCTGGTGACAGAGCTGTCAAATTAGGATTCTGAACTCCATTTAACTSAGCTCTGCACAGAAGTCAGGGAAAATCTGCACAGGCTTCTTCACTGCTAATGGAGTCCCCAAGATTCGTGTCATCCTGAAGCAGACAAGTGCAAGAGTGGGATCAGCCGCATCCTCCAGCTCCTGTGGTTCCTCCAGCAACTTTTAAGACAAACCCACTTTTTTCAAGGACAAAGCCACACTTAAATTTTTATTATCAAGTATTATTTTATCAAAAAAGCCCCACCAAAACCCAAAAACTATTCAAACACATGGAAGATGCCCTCACCTCAAACTTTATCAACCAAAGAAAGGAAAATTCTCCTCTTCCTGAGCACCTGGAACAGGCACAGCAATRTTTCCTTTTTTCAGATATGGAAATGGTTCCAGCAAGAGTTTGAATATTTGACTGATAAAGTCCTACCAGATTTTTAAGTACTGCATTATTTAGGGCCYCTCCAAGGAAGCCAAATGACTGAACTGAAAACACCACTGATGGCAGAAAGCCTTGTCTGGAAGACAATTATTGCCAGATTTGGARGATCAGAGATGAGCAGGACACTGCCTCTTTCAGTCACTCATCCACAGCTGAGGGACAACAAAACATCTGGCTCAGCTTCTCCTGAAAAAGGCTAAAATGGATACACAGTGGTGTTTGTGAATAAACAGGAAAAAAAAAACCCAAACCAACAAAAAGCCCCAGCCAGAGCAGAGGGGAGTTAGTGATGGGCAGGGAGTGCCCTGGGACATCTCCTGGCACCTCCTGGCTCCACACAGGGCAGGAAAAATGCCATGTGGTCACCCCAGTAATCAAGCAAAGTGGCACATTTGGCCACTCTGACCAAAAGGCAGCTCCTGCTCTAGAGGCACACTGGTTTTATTTCCTGTGCCTGCTCCAAGGGCTGCATTTATCCTCTGGGAAGGGCTATAAATAGGAGGGATGTTTTCCAGAGGGAAGGGCCTCAGTGGGCACTTTTACCCTGACACTGCCAAAGAAGAATCTTCAGGTCCAACACCCAAGCCCTCCCTTCAGCTGACAGGTTTTAATTGTTTCTACAAGAATGAAAAAGTGACTTCTCCAGCAAATACTTGATGGTTCCTTTCACTAGAATACACATCAAGAATTTAACATGTTCGTATTAATTTCTCTTGCTCAATATATTTTTTGCTGCTATTTACCATGCAGCCCAACTGATTACAGAGAAGTTAATCCATGTTTTCTTTGCAAAGAAATCAACAATTTACAGGTGTTTTAGTTGCTTAGTAAACTTGAAATTYGGTGGGTTTTTTAAACATGCTTTAGGATACTGGGTCCAAACAGTTACTTTATCACCTGATGATAATATTCAGTATTTATTTTGTCACAGCACAAGACCATCAAACCTCAATCAATGTTTACTGCTTTGAATGAACAAATAGAATAAATAGAAAGCAAAACCAAAATAAGTTTTCTAAGACATCTGCCCACYGGACTTGGTGGTCATTTCCACAACTGCAACATTTTATCAGCTATTTGAAAACACAGGATGCAGCCTCCCAGACTATCACAGTTGCTGTACACATATGGTCCTAATTAAAGCAAGAAAACCAGTTTATTCCTGTAAAACACTTCCTAGCAGCAGCAGCTGCCAATCACCTGAGAACTCTGAACATGTTTTCCACCCAGGATTCTGATGCCTTTGAAACTGTGTTGTTATTATTACCCAAAAGAGAAACCTTCAGTGACCTTATTAACAGAAGAGAAGATAAAGCCATTTGTTACTTGAAGGCTTCCATACAAAGACCACCTACAGTGGGACTAAAGAAGCCATCTTCATAACAAACATTGCAGAGYATATTTTTTGGAAAGAGCAGCATGTATTGGGCTGACAATTACTGGAAAACAGTTTAAAAACAGCACCATRAATTTGTTTTCTCATCTGACTCCACCTGGTATTTTAAGTGGCCAGTGGGAACATTTTACTTCAGCCTTTCACCATCAGCAACAGGAAAAAAAATCAAGGGGTTGTTTTGTTTTGGTTTTTTTTGTGTTAATTACTACGTGCATTGTTTGCTGAAAAAATGATGAMTTTTTACCTATGAATTTCTAAAATTATTTCAAGTGAATTCCAACACCCCCCCATCCACAGCACAAGGATAAACAAAGCCTAAACTAAACAGRTATTAACCTTATCAAGAATTCAGGATTATCTCAGCACATTCTGCAATGAGTCAGAATCTCACTCTTATCTTTCTTTTTGTGCCCACTGAAGGCATTTCCAAAACAAAACCAGGGTTACTTCTGTGTTTTAGTGCAAACATCTCTCAGACAGATGCACACCCTTGGACAGCAGCATCCCCCTTCCTCAAGGGGCTGCGGAGTGGTTTGTACAGTGCCAGGTCACCTTGCTAAAAACTGCACTGCTGTGTCCTGCTCACCACCACAAGGTCACCTTGGACATTTCCAGGAGTGGTTTCACACTCACAGCTCATATCCCTKCTGATATTACTGGGAATTCTTCCTGTGCTTTATTTGGGTTTGCTGGATTTTATTCTTGGGTGGGGTTTTTTGTGTTGGTTTTCTGTTTTCTTGGAGCACAGGCAATTTTTTTTATCAGTATTTGTTATTTTTGGACTTTAATATTTTTAATTGATATTTTTAGATTTACAATTTAAGAAGACTGCAAGTGTTATTTGAGGAGAGTTTGARGAGAGTTATTTGAGGAGAGGTGAAACAATTTTGGGTGACAAGGGAAAGAACCAGAACCATCTGGGGCATCAGAAACTCACCACTGTGGAAACTGCATTTGCAAAGAACCACAACTGCACAAGGTCAAGATAAAGTTTTGTACTTCAGGGCTTAATCCAGCATCTTACACAAAATGAAATGGCRGAGTTTCATCCTATTTAGGACTCTTGGAAAAATTATAAAGCAAAGCCTCCTTCTGATCTTTTTATTTACTGAATGCTACTCTGCATCCTGTGGAAATGGCACCTGACTGARGGATCCAGGGACACCTGGTCCTCAGGAATCTGCTGAGGTTGTTTCCTGCACCTGGGGCAGCTTTGGTCTGAAAGCTCATTTTTCTCCTTTTTAATATTATTACAATTTTGTATATCATGAGACAGTAACACTATTTAGCTCTTACATTTAAGATAAACAACTGACTGATTTAAAGGCACTGAAAAGAATCCATCACTGCCACAAGTGACATTTTTAAAAACATTCTGCTCTCAGAGCTCCCCTGCCTGCCAGCACGATGCTAAACAGGTAATTTATAATGATGTGCAGCAGCAACAGCACAAGTAAATACAGGCATGAGACCCAAACTGATTCCTATTTCAAAACTGTCAAGTTGGATTTCTAGTTTTGTTCCAATTTTTGTCTTTTYCCCATCATGACACATTTACCAAAGGGAAAATGGAGGCAACTGKAGGGTAACATGTTGGGCACCAGCAAGTATGAAAGATTTATAGGGAAAAAACCCCAAACTATCATAATACTAACACTGAATGCTCTTTGTAGCAACACTAGTTAGCATGTAATTAGTGTGTACAATTAGTTATCAGCAGGAGAGACAGCAAGAATTTGCTGGAGTGTTTCAGATTTCTTAGAGGGCAGGGAGAGGAAAAAAAAAAAGGCATTTGAATTTCAGGGTCAAGTTTGCATTAAGCTGTCAGTTTTATCATGGTAATCTGGAGCCAGAAACATTCATGTATTCAATCCACTCTAAAATTCAGAAGGACACTTCCTGGTTTTTCTTAGGTTTCACTTTCAATCTCCATTAAACTTCACCACACATCCTTCTTTGACATATTTAATCTCAGCACAAGAGGGAATCTTCCAGAAAGACAGGAGATCCTGCAATGTGAGGAAAAAGGAAGCCCASAACCATGCACTCACCACAAACCTGATTAAACAAATCCAGTTCAAATCTCATTCCTTTGTGGATAAGCACAGACCTCTACACAGATGCAAATTGTTTTCCAGTTATGCTGTAAACCCCCTCCTTCTGGGACTTTCCAATTTATGTCAATGTGTAATTAGCAAATGAATTGCTCTGCAGATTGCATTCAGTATTCTTTTTCTTTCCTTAATTCCTTAATGAATGTAACCTTTCCCCCTTCTCCACTTCCAAAACTCTCAAAATCATTTTCAACTTGTGGATTCTCAACAAAATCAGCTTCACATCATAAAAAGTCAGGAGGACTGGCAGCTGGCCAACAAATGACTTGGCAAAGGTAATCATCTTCCAGCACCCATAACCCAGCRCAGGAAAATTGTAAATACAAGCACAAACACTTGAGGAGCTCAGTTGGCCACTATGCACTGAAATTTTACCCTTCCTTCCTCTACTGCCCCATCCCTGGAAAYGYTCAAGGCCAGGCTGGATGGGGCTTGSAGCTGCCTGGSATRGTGGAAGGTGTCCCTGCCCCTGGCAAGGGGTTGGAATTGGATGAGCTTTAGGGTCCCTTCCAATCCAAACCACTCWGTGACRGGTGACACACAATTCCTGTGCTGGAACACAATCAGGACCTTTAGAAGACWGGTTTCAGTACCTCTATGAGGTTGCATCAGCCCTAACAAATGCAAACTGCTGCCAGTTCATCCTGTTTAGGAACTCCCAGATAAACAATTCTGGAAACCTTTCTTCACGTGTTATGCAGGTCACCTGAACGATGCATGAGGAAACATTTCCTTTAACCCAAATGGGACATTCTGCCTTTCACCCTGAAGCCACACTGTACCCTGAGAAGAGCCCTGGAGTACTTACTCTATTTTCTGGKTATTTTTCATGCATCTCCTCCCTTTAAATACAGCACAACATCCACTGGAGGTGATAAAAGACCTTTATCTTCCTGAAGTTCAACACACAGAACATCTCTCCTTATAACACAGCTCCTACACCACCCTGGCCACCTTCCCAGGAGACAACCCTGTCCCTACAGCATTGTCCAGGGTTCCTCCTCACTGCTCCACCTCAGCCCCAAACMTCCACTGCAGCTTCTCACAGAATCCCAAAGCTTGGAAAAGAYC
The DNA here is from genome assembly GCA_902810485.1 of Alauda arvensis. Lineage (NCBI taxonomy): Eukaryota > Metazoa > Chordata > Aves > Passeriformes > Alaudidae > Alauda > Alauda arvensis. Next base: position 86,565 of record CADDXX010000150.1, on the reverse strand, counting down.
TCTGAGACAGAGTACAAGCATTTACCCAGCACTGCCACACCAGAATTATCCCTGCACAGCCACCAAACACCCCAGCCCCACGAGCTTCGACAGCATCAGAGCACAAAGAGGCAGCTGTGGTAGTCCAGGTCTTCTGATGAGGAGATAAAAAAAGCAAGAAAGCAAAACAAGGCAAGGGAGAGAATTTTTAAAAAMCCCAAAAGGTCAAAGATTAATTCCAAAAATCCCTGTGAAATACATACTTGAAGTGTTTTCYCTGAAATGCTTCACTTTACACTGCATTCATCAAATTGTTAATGTCTATCTTTAACCAATTTTATCTAAAGAAGTCTCATAAACCCATTTTTAAAAAATTTTAAGGATTTTGTGAATGTAAAGAGATACTTTCTAAYTGTACCTTTCTCTCCAGGTGGTAAATGTTAGACCTTTCTTTGTGCTTGGCTGGAGCAAGTATATAAATGATTAAATATTTTCTAGGAATGTGGCACTGTTGACCTCTCCTCTGCAGAATGCCTCTATCTGACTATCACTACGAAAAACTGGCAAACCTCACACTGCAAACCAACTYCAAAATCTACACCCACCACTCTGAGCTTTACTGAGGTGGACCTGCTGCAGAAACATCACATTTTGGAGGCCACCAAAAAGCTCTGAGAGCTGGAAAACCTCYTRCATGGAGACAAAGGGCTRGGGAGARAGMCAAGCCTGGAGAAGAGAAGGCTCTGGAARACCTYAGTGATTTCYCTTGGAAGACCAGWGMCTGAAGGGGCTCCAGGARAGCTGGAGAGGGACTGGGGACAAGGGACTGGAGTGACAGGACACAGGRAMTRGCTTAAAACTRACAGAGGGYAGGGTTAAAYRGGATATTAGGAAGAAATTCTTCCCTGTGAGGTGGYGATGTCCTGGCACAGGTTGCCCAGAGAAGCAACCAAAARTGTCCAAGRCCAGGTTGGACAGGGCTTGGAAGAAGCTGGGATAGTGGAAGGTGTCCCTGCCCATGGCAGGAGGTGGAACAGGATGGGCTTTAAGGTTCTTTCCAACCCAAAGCATSCTGTGATCCTGTGAAAGCTCTCCTGTAATCGGATCCCTGGTAACCACATGGACGTGCACTCGTGGGTAATGAATGCAAATATGTAAATATTCAGGCATGAAAACACAAGGCAGCTTTTGTGGACAGAAATAAAGCTGCACTGTCTGCCAATTGTTAAACGCATGCTCAGAATGACTTTGTATAAAATTTGTATCTTTGAAAAAAAACCCTTTACTAACACTGCTTAAAAAAAAACCCACCTGGATTCTCCTACACCTGTCCACTGTAAGAGCAGAATGTGGCAGAAYTTCTTTATGGTGATTATGAGGATGGAAAGTGATTTGTCTGCCCCAAAGYGCTCCCAAAGGCAGGAGCTCATCCCCAAGAGCTGGAAGCACATCCCTCCATCTGGCTCCGGGAGGCCAGGGGAGGAGTCCCACAYACCAAGGGAACGGCCAAGCTTTGCAAATCATCAAATAAACAAGAAAGTTTCAAATTTTACTGCTGATTACAGCGGGCCAGGAAAACAGCAAGATTGGTTTGACTGCCAATTCCACTGGGAATGCTGGAGGACAAGTCAGGAAGCAGAGAGCTGCGGGGGTGGGGGAGAGCARGGCAGTGAATAAAAATCAATACTTCACTCGCTGCCAGGAAAAGAAGGTTTGCAACAGTGGCAGCAAACAACTGGCCAGTAACTCGGCAGAGAGGACCTGACTTTAAACAATATCATCAATATGCAAACTGTAACTGCAGGCTGAGGTTCATGAAGTATTTGCCTCCTACAAACCTGTCCTGATATTTTAGAAATATTTTTAAAGTTACATATACATTCGATTTTGACAGATCAGGCATCCATTATTTGGGGCTGCTCCTCTGTACAAAACAGGTCCTGCAGAGTCTTATTTTCCCATCTGCCAGGCTTTAAATATATTAATAAACATTCAGAAGTGACTAACAGTTTCTTGTAAAAATAAACACAGAAAAAAAATCTCATTTCAAACCCCCCGACACCCTTAGAATCCATGTCTATCATATATTTATTCAGCTTTAACTCTCCACAAATTTTCTAGATAATATAATTCTCATTTCTAGTGCAGCCAATCACTTCTAATAATTGGGTTCTTCTTTTTACAAATCACACTTTATTATCTTGTACAAAGAAAACAAGAAGTGGCACTTTGCAAGTGATCATTTTGATAACAGGCTGAATAAAGCCTACAAGCTTCAGAACAGGACTTTCTCCACTCATTTGGTTAAAGTTGGTATTTTTACTGCTAGATTCTGTATTACACAGTAACAGCTGGCACTGAAAGGACTGGACTGTATAAGACTCTTGGGTTTTTTTCTTCTCTTAGAGCAAACATTCCAGAAATATAAAAAAAAAAAGGCCTAAATTACAGCAGAGCAGATCACGTGGAACATATTTTCACTCAGATCTATTTAGATGCTACTTATGCTTTCCATATTCATCCATGTCTGTTTTATGCCTCAACCTCTCCAAGTAAAAATAAAAGCAAGCTCCTCTYAAACTCCAGCAAAAGCAGCATTTACAGAAGATCAACATTTCCAGTGTAAAACTCTTGGAAGTGTCTGTGATGGCATTAAAGCACAAAAGGCTTCTCTCCTCTGTGCCTGGGAGTTCAGCAAACAATTTAAACCCAGTAAAACATCCCCCTGTTTGAGCTGAGCACTGGAAATGCAGCTCAGATCAGGAACATCCACCAGAACCCACTCATGGAGACTCAGGACATGTTGCTGAGTGTTTCTGGGACATTTTTCCAGCCAGGTTTCCCCTGCTSAGAGGCATGGCATGRTTCACAATCCTCAGCAGCAATCCAGATGTGATCTTCATAAACATCTCCAMAGGCTCAGCCCARYGYAGTKYTATCAGCCCTTCTCTTGTTTCAGCYGGGAAGATTCCACCCCTTTCTGRAAAYAATTCTGAGCTGGGATAAGGGGACAGACAGAWAATGGGTGGGCAGAGACCCTCAGACTTCAGMAGGGGAGCACYCACTGCCCAGGGGTGGTCAGGGCAGACTGGGAGCCCACCTCAAACACCAGAACTATTCCCTGTCCCACCACCAGCCCCTGCCTGGGCTGTGCAGCCCCAAAAKGCAGGATTTCACCCTCTGCTCTGCCCCCTAACAGGCTGGAGCACTCYGGCAGCTCTCTGCTCCTTCCTGGTCCTACATAAACCCACATTCCTCCCTGCTCTCACAGCAAGATATATCCCCCAGGCAGGGAGGAGAAAGAGGGATGAGCCACATTTTCCCTTACTGATTCACACCYGAGCAAAACCTATGGAAGAATGGACATAATCAGACCTGTCTTTGCTTTCCCTATTCTTTTTTGTTTGTTTTAAAGAAAATACTAGCTTYTGTGGACAGAAAAACTTCAAATACAATTTGAATTCTCTGTTGGCTGGGCAAATTAAACCCCTAAGTTGTCATTCCCATATCCAGGATTGCTTGAAACTGGAGTTTTAACTGAAAATGTAGCACTGAGTCCCAACCATGGTGGTCACTGCCAACAACTCAAAATTCAGCAGGTAACAAAAGTGCAGTTGCTTAAAAGAGGGAATAGCTAAAATCAGACATATGTATAAAAATTGTGGGATAGATCCAATTTGCAACCATTTTCACGTTGGAACAGTAACTTTTATATGACAGTCAAACTCATAAATTAAGTGTTCCATGATGGGAAAACGAGCTGCCCACAGCCAAACCCATCCATGAGGGCAGCAGGAACATCCTTCACAACAAAATCACCAAGTCTGGAAGTTTCATTTCTCTTGGCCTTTTGCCTTCTCAGCATTTCAGTTTTTGATCCCTTTCAAGAAACAAAAATGGACCCCTTATCCAGAGGCTTATTTGGAATGCTCAGCTTAAARCTCTGAAAGCTGAAGCGTGGCATCGATCACGCTGCATTTTACTGRTTATGTCAGAAAATGCTATTTGCATTTCTGAATACTGAATTAACAAAATGTAGGTCAGCTTTGGTGGGTTTCTTTCTTTCTTTTTTTTTTTTTTTAATAAAGGCATGTTAAACTTCTGAACACTTTAGTTAAATCACTGCCTCGAAATCAGTATGGATTTGAGGTGATAAGTGCTGTGAAGAAATGATCACACTGCAGGTTACAGACTGACTGARTATTTGATATTCAGGCAAATTACCATTCCTATCTGCCAGTTAACTGTGACCCTGAATAAAATCYTGGGTTACTGCAGGTTACTACAGTCTCCCTGGAACATAAAACCTACTGTATGGCCACTCTGGTTTCATATAACAGCTATGTCATTAGTTAATGATTTAAAATTTTACCCTCTGTGAGCAAGTCACATTCCAGTGCACTGCTGGAGTGGTTTCCACATCTTTTTTTTTTTTTTTTCCTCCCCTTAAAATGCTACTTTAGTGTTAAAATTCTGAAGTCAAGATTATAAAAATCTGTTGAGACAATGTCTCAGGATCATTAACATATGTTCAAGTGTTTGACTACTCTGAATCCTGGTGATGTAATGGCAAAAAAGTACATTCAAAGTATTTTCAGCTATATTCAAAACAATTTTTTTTTATTGAAGACACAATTGAAGGCTTATTTTGGCTTTTAACTTGAGATCTTCAGAACTCCTTGTTTAAAATTATAATGAGTATTGCTCTCATTGCTGTTTTTTCCAACTCTATTTGAAAGAAAAAAAAAAGTTGGTGAAAACATCCTCAGGGACTCACTCACACTGTGATTTAAAAAAAACTCTCATGGTTCAGGTTCCACTGTAAACCTTTCTTCATATAATTTATTGCAGGAGACAATTCACACCTGTAGGGACACTGAAACGTTCTGTTACTCTAAATAACTGAAAATAGACACTCAGCTGACAGGCAAATTTTACAGAAGTCAAGAAAGATGTATCTGAAGACAGAAAACAAAACACCACAGCCTGAAGGAGGTACCTAAAGGACTGGACTGTTTTTCTCTGCTGTTTAACTTGGCACTTGGAAACCACCAAGAATTTGCATCATTTATGAGGATCAAATTAATGCAGGTAAGTAAAAAAGGGAAATTCACTTCTTTGGACTGGATGCCTGTTGCCCATCCATGACCACTCTCAATGTGACACTCAGAGCAGCTCTGTCAGCACTGCTCAGTTTTATCTACATTTAACCACACAGATTTTTACTCTGGAGGTCTATAAGCAAGTTTAATTAATTTTAAAAATCATTACTATGAAATAAAAAAAATAACCAGTTGATCTTATCTGTASTGGTTTATAGAGATCCAGACTTTCAGGCTTTCTTCCTACTTTTTATTTATATTTTTATTAGTTGCTCATATTTACCTCTGATAAAACAAGCCTCTTTTCACATACTTAGGTCTCCATTTTAGCTTCAAGTTTGTTAATGTTCCCAATTTCCAGAAGTGCCAGATGACCACAACATAAAATATTTCTGCGAAGAACTACTATTTCTGTTACTTAAAAAACTAACAGGGAATTGMATTCTCCATGAATTYAGCATTCAAAGTATTTCCAGGAACMYATGTATCACTTCCAGTTGGGAGAACCTAAGCTGGTATTTCCCAGAACTAATTTAACACCACAGATAGGGACCCAAATCCTCCAGCAGCACCAACACCACRGGCATTTGAGAACATTACAATAATAATAACAAAATATGATTGTAGCAAACCTTCCATGCTCAGCTTTCATTTTGACAGACAACTAAATCCAGGGCACCACCATGTGGCAACATATTAGGGAATGGTTCACATACCAAGACCTGGTTTTTTCCACCWTCAAAATTTCTTGCTGTTTCTTAAAAAATAACAAATCCCTCTTCAGTGTTTATAAGATCGCCCCCTTAACAAGTTGCCACAGCTTCACTCATCTCAAAAAGCTATTTTTTAATACACCTGGGACTAGCAAGAAAATGCCTAAGCATTTTTATTTGTGAAAGACAGTGTTTACCTAAAAACAGAACTGCCCCAGGACCAGAGAACCAGCTCTGTTTCTTGCCAGCTCYCTCACACAGCAGAAATCTGGCAAAAGCCTAGACTGCACATCGAATTCCTTTTGAAACATAAATACATTTAAAAAAAAAATAAATCAAGCTAAATGCTGGTCTCACATCTGATTAAAAGCTTAGAAAAAAAAATCAAAACTTTGAAGGTATACACATGCATTATTTAGCAGCTGCTCAGTTACTCTGGAACTGCCTCTCTCCAGCTYAACAAGGAGAAAATAAATTATTTCTTTTCCACAAGAGACACCAACACAAGGTCTCTAAGAAAACCCTGATTCCCAAAGCCACCACATGCCACTTAGTACCCTGGAATTTACTTCTGCAGCCAAATGCTAAACTCAGAGGAAAAAAAAAACCCCAGCTTTTTGTTAAACTGGACAGCCTTGGCTCRCACAGCGCAGCGCTGCCGTATTCCMCCGTATMACAMAACTCCAGAATCCGGGCTCAGCCGAGACTGCACCTCACGAAACAGRGAGTTAATTCATTATGCCTCCACATATTTGTGAGCCATTTTGTACCAGCACACTGAGCTCAACCTGAACGAGCAGCAGAGCAGCAGCCTCCAGCTCGGAGCCTTATCTGGATTCCCTATCTGCGCTCCGGGCTCTGTCTCCCTCGCAGCTCAGCGGACCTAAAGGCTCTGCTAAAACCGCTCCGAAAGCCGACACAAAACGGGGTGTGCAGCCACGCCAGGGAGGTGCAGGCAGAGCAACGGGTTCCCACAAGCTCCGTACCTCCAGCACTGGGAAAACCTGTCGTGGAAGAGGTYGGAGCAAGCAGCGCTCTCCTTGCAGAGCCCAGGACGGACAGAGCCGCGCTTCTGCCGCTGCTAAAGTTGCTCTGGAGTCGTTTGAAAGTCTTACCACAGAGCTCATCGTCAATCCAACGCATGCACTGTAACCACAAGAAAAAAAAAAAACCACACCCAAACAAAAAAAAAAAAAAAAAAAAAAGATAATTCGCCTCCTGCTTGAAGATGACGCTGGAGTTTCCTCATCTCCCAACTCCAGCTCCCCTCTCCCCCAGCCCAGCTAAAACCAAGCCTGAAAAGCTCCTTCTCTGCAACGAAGACCATCACGATTTTCTGCCAAAGACAAGCCAACAGCAAGAACACAATGCACATTATGCAAGTTACTGCAGAGTTATGCAAGTTAGATGCATATTTTCCCTCGCTCTGCCGAGGACTCCGAAGCCACTTGTTTGATGTGGATGCCTRCTCTTATTCTGAGCTGTCAAACCTTCCTCTGCTTGTCTCAACTGGCTTTTTTACACTAAAATTTCAAGCAGCTGCTACAGGTATTAACGAAGCCCTTCTGTTACATACAGTARCAGAGGCCATTAAAACCTCAACATCTGAGCACAGCATCACAYAGGTCTGCCCCAAACCATGGCAGGCAGAGCACAGCACCTTATTTACTGCAGATACCCCACACTCCACTTGGCCAAAACAGAGCAAAGCATCAGAAATCCCTTGAGCCAAACCGGGCCTCGTGGTGGAAATACCAACTTACAAGCAAAAGGAATTAAAGAGTTACATAAACACACCTATGCTGAAAAGAAGTTAATTTTTGTTCAAACAAACCCCAAAAAATCTGATGGCTTTTTTTTTTAAATCTAGCTCCATACTTCTGCAGTCAGCACTAGTGAAGCAACAAGGCAGATTTCACATATGGCCTTATAGGCAAAAGTAACTGAGAACAACTTCTCCAACATTATAGGAGCCCTCACCATTTCCAAGATGAGCCACACAACGATGCAAGCATTTTGGGCACTAAATCCATCCATTTCAGGGGGAAATCTATCAATCTGCCATTTCAGACAACCACTCTGAGATCTGACCCTACCTACCAAGGAACATGGACATAAACTCTTCATTTCTAACTTCTGCCCTTTCTCCCCTATTTACCAGCACAAAGCACAGAAGCAACATCCAAATAACTTCCCAAAGCCATGAACAAGCCCCCAGAAGTTGAACCCACCCACCAGACAAGAGGACACAACCACTTACAGCCCCARGACTGCTCCAAGATCCCAAAAGCAAACAAGGTTAAGGGCACTCGTCAACATCCAGACTTTTGAAGGAAGCAGCTCCTTTGGCCACGCTGGATTCATCCCATTTGGGAGTAAAACCCAATCCAAGTGCGATGCCTTACGCAAGCAACAACTATTTATCTTAAGAAGTAAACAGAGCCTGCTTTTTACAAGTAGCCTGTGCCTCTTTCTGAGAGGCACAAGTAACCTCTAACAAATCTGAAAGCTGCACAGATTC
>CADDXX010000150.1:47811-76660 GCA_902810485.1 Alauda arvensis | reverse complement strand
GGAGGGCGGGGCCTGGAACCGTGAGGGCGCGGGGTGGGCCCGGCCGCCATTTCCCGCCTGAGGCTGCGCGGGAAAAAATAAATCACGGCGTGGGGATTGTTTGGGTGGGAAAAGAGCTGTGGGATCGGCGAGTTTGCACYTGTGGGCCGGCGTCACGGTGGCAGCCGCTGAGTGCCACATGTGGGCTTTCCTTRAACACCTCCAGGGACGGTGATTCTGGGGCGTGCTGTTTGTAATCTCCAATGTCTCATCGACTTTTCYGTGAAGGAATTCTTCCTTATGTCCAGCCTAAACCTCCTATGGCACGATGCGAGGCTGTTCTCTCTCCTGCCCCTGTTCCCTTGGTGCAGAGCCCAGAAGGGCCTCCCTGAGCCTCCTGCAGGCTGAGCCCCTTCCCCAGCTCCCTCAGCCTCTCCTGGTCCTCTCTTCCCCAGCTCTGTGGGCCTTCTCTGGACCTGAATGTTAATGGGTTCATGAACACGTAGAAACAATCTGATTAGAAGATTTGTGGAGTCACCTATTTTTTACGGGTGACTGTATCTTTTTCAGAAGCAAGTATGTAGCTCAAATCATAGAATCACTCCCTCTGGGGGTGACCACAGTGGGATCTGGTCCCAAGGCCCTGCTCCAGCAGGGAGGACCTCAGCAGGGCCACCCAGAGCACACAGCAGAGGATTGTGTCCAGATGGTTCTGGAATATCCCCAGGGAGGAGACTCCACACCCTCTCTGGGCAGCCTGTGCTTGACCACTGCGCAAGAAGAAATTCTTCCTCATGTCCAGAGGGAACTTCCTGGCCATCGGTTCCTGCCCATTCCTCTGGTGCCATTGCTGAACCCCACAGAGCAGAGCCTTGTCCCTGCTCTGAGCCCTCACTGCAGACAGGGACACACAGGGATCAGGTCCTCTCTCAGTGTCTCTTCTCAAGGCCAAACAGCCCCAGCTCCCTCAGCTTCTCCTCATAAGAGAGGTTTTCCCAGTCCATTAATCTTTCTTGTTGCCTCTGCTGGACCCACTCCAGGAGCTCCATGTCCCTCTTGTGCTGGGAAGGTACCAGTGGTGGGCTTGGCTGCTTCTTTCAGAGCAAATACTCACTGTATTTTTCCTAAAAGGCATGCCTGGCTCTCCAGGAATTCCCAGTGCTGCTGCTTGCATGAGGATATAAACTGTGGTGTACCTGTCCTGCTCCCACCCTCCTCAGTACCTCACATAACCCAGGGCCTTGGGCCTGATGGTGGGGAAAGTACATGGGGAAACCCACCCCAAATAATGGCTCTTTTGTGGGGCAGCCAGAGTGTAAAGAGAAGAGAAAACCTTCTAAAAAAGCATTGTGGTGTATTTAACATAAATAAGGAGTTGTAACCTCCTTTGCCTCCTAGAAAAAAAAAAACCTCTAATGCATATTCAAGCCTCTATTGTAACCTTGCAACACTAAAGATAGATATAATTTTATGATTAATTAAATAMACAGGGAAAATTCTTCTGTAGCCAGTATAGACCCAGGCAACATTAATTTTAGTACTATTGGTTACCACTGTCTTCTTTTTCCACTAAAAGAGGAAACCACTGACCATTTGCGTTAACAAAATATTTATAAATTTATCTATGAACAGTTTTTCCTAACAGTAACAAAACCATGRCATTGACTCCTCTTCCTGGGAGTATCCAAGGCCGGGTTGGATGGGGCTTGGAGTGACCTGGGATAGTGGAGGTTGTCCCTGCCCATGGCAGGGGTTGGAATGGGATGATCTTTAAGGTCCCTCCCAATCCCAGCCATTCTGGGATTCTGGAATTCCTTTCATCTGCCAAGCTGAGTTGCAGAAATGACCATTGTGTTTAATCCCAGCAATTTCAGCAGCTGTTTTTGTTACAGCTCTTCCTCACTGTGAAAGAAGGCTGTGGGCCCAGCCTTGAGGAATTTCTGCTCTGCAGCACTGCCACATYCAGTTTCTGGAGAAAATGACTTAACAGCTCGGGGGCCTTGTTTCATTCCTGCAGTCAACAGATTTAAACATTTTGTTGTGAGCCTTCAAATCACTGCATTTTTTTCAACGTAGAAAAAGTCATTCCTAATCTACCTGTGCTTTCTGTCTCCAAAACTAACACTCCCTGCAGAGCAGTGCAGGCAGAGATACCTGTATTGCAGGTTTCTGGGACTCGTATTTTAGGTTTTCCTGTCCTGCTCTTATGACAAACACTTGCACAGGGAATGAGTGCGATGCCACTGCTTGCATTGCATCCAACTGTGCAAGTTCCAACCTGCTCCCTGGCTTCTCCAGACAGGAGTCTTGCAGTTCCAACCAGTCCCTTGCAGGCTGGATGGGGAGCAGAGGAACAGGAGTTGGTACACGTGGAATTAGCCCTGCTGCCTGTGAAGGCTGGGAGCTGCTGCTCCTGAGCTATTATGGAGCTTTATCACAGCTCTGGTTATGTTGTAACCCTGCAAGTGCTTGATCTTTTACCCGCCCAGGCACTGCAGGCATTTTTAATTATCTGAGGGTTAATTTGCATAGGAACTTTTGCTGAAACAATGCATTCATACCTCTGTTATTATCTGGTATGAGTTTCTGTATCAATATTTATATTTGGGTAAAACCAAAGGAGCTTCCTGCTACCATTAAGACAAAAGAATTGCTTCAGAGCAAGTTCAGGAGGCAGCCAGCTCTAAGAACACCTTCCACTTCTTTGCAGGGAAAGGGAAATTGTAATATGTGGTGGGASAACATGCATTCCAATGCCTCTTTTCTATGCAGGGATGAGGAGACAGAAACATCTTGTCTGATGAAAAGCACGTTTTGCAAGGCTTGACAAATACAATGTTCACCTTGAGCCAATGTGGTCTGTGTGTGATTTTAATGCTGGTAAGATTGTTTCTGCAGCTCATGAGGTAAAACTCCAGTCCAACAGCTCACTGTGTGTTYATCAGGAATTTGGTGTTAGCTTCAGTTGACAGGGGGAACTGCTGTTTGTGGTGATACGTGAGGGGGAAGTAGGGTGAGAGGACGTGCCAGGAGGGGCTGTCTCTCTCCMTGCTTGTCCCTTTGCTGCTGCCATGCAGCTCCCTCACTCCAGCCTAAGCTGGAGAGAAAAAAAGCAAGATACTGACAGCTTACAAGGAGCTGCAGAATGTCCCTACTCTTGCAGGTCAGCGGGCAGCAGAATGGAAGCTGAGGAAGTGCAGCTGTTCTTGTCCTGGCAGCACTGCTGTAACCTCGGAAACAGGTTCCCTTCCCCTGGGTATGGGATCAGCCTCTCCCACCCCTCCCGTTCCTGTGTCAGTTMTGAGAGAGATGTTACAGAATCAAGAGCAATCCATGTTGTATCCTTTCTGCTTTTACTTCAGGAACACTCTGAAGTGTGTACAGTATCTTCTATCTATGTTTCTTTGTGTGCTACATGAGCTAAATCCTAAATAATCCCATGGAACAAGGGAATGGTTTGATCTCCCTGTCACAGATCAAAGGTGGAGGTACAGACAAAACAATATTTAGCAGGGAATTGCTGCACCCCCCAGCTTATAGGAGATCCAGGTTTTCATCATGACTTCTGACATTTGTCCTTGCTACTAAAATGTGTCCCTCTCTCAATGCCACAGGATGTTTTATAATGGGAGGGGGGCGGGGAAGGGGGATGTTTTTAGCAGAACTGTTCTACATTAAAAGGAAGCATTTWTTTTCATTGCTATCAGCTCTGTGAAATTTTGACCCTGGGCCCACAATGGGAGTTTTATCCTTGACTTTAATGGGAGAACAATCAAGGTCTCGTGATATTACATCCTAAAGAAAGGAAAATACTGCAGTTTGTATCAATAAGATAAATGTTTCATACTTAGTGTAAGCAGCTATATTCCAGCAATAAATGGTTTATTAGATTGATTAAATGCTTTAACTTCACCTCGGCTATTAATCACTTTTGGCAGCTGTTTACTGCTTTGTATACTTTGAAGTAATGGACATTATTCCTTAATTATCTCATTGCAGCTCAGTCATTGTTTCCTAAATAGTGCCATTAGAATGGTAAATTGCAACAGTAAAACAGTGTCAATAGGAAGTTATGAAGTTCCCATTTTATGATGCATTCATAAAGTTAACTCAATCTACTCAAAATGTGGCTRTGATTTCCACACAGTGGCCTATTTGCTGTGACAGCAGAGGTTCTGATGAGAAAACAGTGGAACATTAAAGTGTGCTGGGACACTGCATTTACCCAAGTAAAATACAGCATATTCCCTGTTGGAATATATGTGCATATCAGAATGTATTAAACTTGTGCTTGTTTGATCACTTTTGGTTTCACTAAGTGCTGTGAATTCCGAGGATTTTGTGCCTTTGAATACAATACATTTATTCCTGGGGAAAAAGAAAAAAAAAACCCGAGAAAACTCCAAGCAGTGCTATCATTTAGATGTTACTATTGTCATTCCACAGAAGGATAAGAGAGAACCAAATAAATCAGAAGAAATGGCTGCTTTTAGTTTTATCTCCAGATCTGGCAGCAAGTCATAACGTAGCAGTTGTACAGCAATTTCCATTCCGAGTCCCTTTTTCAGTCAACTGTAACTGTCCTGAACTTTAACATTATGAGTTGTCTGTTTCAGGCTGAGTTGTTTGGGTGGAATCAGTATTACTGTCAATCTAAGAAAGTCATGAAACTGGCTTTCAAGTACTGTAACAGAAATTGTCTCTTCTTTCTCCCTAACAAAGGTTTTTTAGGGGAAAAGTAACGATGGAAATGATGAGTTCTTGTGAGATTTTTTATTCTCCTGGGATTTTTACTGTGCACATGATAGAAAATGTAGTTCCTTACCTTGGGCTAAATTAGGGCTGAAGACAAGGTGAATGGGTTTTTTACTAACWTTAACAATTTATGTTTAATCCCACATTTCTGTAGACTCCTAATCCAGAGGCTTTGATTAAGGAACTCAACTAAGATGAAGCCTGATTGTGCCAGGTGTCAGACACCCCCAGGAGAAACGATGCCTGAAAAGTGTTCAACCCAGAGGGAAGCAAACCTATAATTAACATGCCTGGCTGGAATTTCGGTTGTGGGTTGAATTCAGCTGATGACCCATGGCTGGAAGGCTCTGAGGGCTCATCACCAGGTGACCTACAAGTAACATATCCAGTTCTACCCAACTGCAAATGCTACACTTTGCAAGGCAGCCTGCTCTTTGTTTTTTTTTTGGCAAGCAACCAAATCGTGTTCCAGCCTTGTCAAAGTGTACCATTCATGTGCTCATTGCATCTTCTCTTTCATCTGGTCAAGCTTAAACAGCCTCTGCTGCCCTAAGGTGATCCTCAACCTCYTAGAGCTGGAGGGGAGCTGCCACCAGGAATCAGCTAATAGAATCATTTGTAACAAAGCTCTCTCTCTCTCAGTCAAACCCAGGTGACTGAAAGCARCAGGTTAAGTTCTTTAGCCCAAATTATTTGTCCTAGACCAGATCAGGGCTYACTCTGACTCTTTCAAACTCCAGAGGCAATAGCACAGGGCCAAACCCCAACCAGCAACTTCAAGCAGTGCAACTACTTGTTTATCTTGTTTATCTGCAGCTTTAGACCATATTCATGCTACAGAGATGTGGTGGATGCCCCATCCCTGGAAACATTCGAGGTCAGGTTGGATGGGGCTCTRAGCAACCTGATCTGGTTGAAGATGCCCCTGCCCATGGCAGGTGACTTTTAAAGGTCTCTTCCAAAGGTCTCAGCCCAAAACATTCCATGATTCTACAACCTTTTGATGTTGATGAGTGGTGAGAGGTGGGACATGTCAACAGTAGCAGGGCTTCACTTCTGATTGTTCTGCTGTTTCACTTGAGCACAAGAGTGGAACAGGATAAAAGGTGGCTTTGCCCTTATCTGGTTACCCATTGTGAGCACTCTGTTCTCCAGTATCCTGCTGSAGCATTCCTGCCAACACGGCTGGAGAGGCTTGGTTTCCATCTCAGTTTCACTGGTTGTCAGAGAGTTTATCTGTGAAACAGATATAACAACAGCTAATCTCGTGTTATGGTTCCGTGGCTGTTTACAACTCCTATTAATAGCARCCATGCAAAGCCTGAGAGTGGATTTTATAGAGCACTGGGGTAACCAGTTACTGCACATTCCCCTGAGGCTACGTAGCATCAAGTGTAGCAGCTTGTCCTTTCCAGACTAGGTCATGATCATCTTAACTCTGCCATTCCCTGTCTTTTGGGGATTTGACTTCGTGCATGCTCTTGGTAATTCCTTCTGAGACAGGATTCGGAAGCAACTGATTCTGCTCCATGATTTATGCTTACAAAGATTCCAACTGATTCGCAAGAGGCTCCATAATTAAGCCCTACCCTGTGCACCAGCTCCAGYGAGGATTTCACAGCACTTAAAAGGGATTGGCTGGACTTTTACTGGAGGGAAATAGGATGGGTCCATGATGCTTTGGTAAGTCTTAGAGGCTCATATTTTTAAATGCTTCTGAATGTTCAGCATTCTCATTCCAACTGCTGGTACTCATTTTTAAAAGTGTGTGTTTTATCCCCCAAATGTGGGAAATGTTCATGTAATACTTGATTCAGCGAAGCATTGACCATTGTCACATACAAAACAGGACAACAAACACCTTCTTACTGATAGGTGCATGATGGGGTTGCTGAGTTAATAAGAGCAGTGGTTGATACATGCCATGTTRGTGACACAGTTGTGGTTTCCCATGAGGCACAGCAAACATGGGAAGGTATTTGTCTGCCAATTCTGGGGGAACCAGCTGATGAGCTGTGAGAAAGCCCTGGCTTTGTGGAGGATGAAGTGGGATAAGAAAGTCATGACAAAGGCCTGAAACAGCCCTCAGCAAGGACTTCAGGTCATCTTGGCACACAGGAGCAGTAATTTATTCCAGGAGTCACTGCTGAAATCATTAGTGTGAGCCATGGAATAAAGCAATAGTATGAATAAAGGCAGTAGAATCTGGYCTAATTGTGAAACAGAAAAGGAGGAGTGAGGAACACGAAAGGTCTTGTAAGTGCAATGTCCTGTCATCTGATAGACATGGTAAGTAGCCATCTAATTTATTTTTTAAAGGACTCTTCCCTGGAAAAACCTGCTGACTGTTGGAAAAATAAAGTCAAAACKATTAAGACTTGCAATGAGAAATTCTAGTCACTGCCTAATTCTGTGCCTTTCATTTCAAATTGCGTAAATGGGAACTCAGCTTTTGTCCTCATGCCTGGAGAAGCACCTGAGAACACATCATTGCATCATCATCGAGAGTCTATTGGCCTTTTTTAATTATGGGCTGGCYGTGGAGAGTGAAGTGGCTTGGTTGGTTAAGGCTGATACTAGACCCTACTAGCAGTGAGTGACTACTACAAAAAATGCTGGCATGGAAACCACAGGCACTCTTTGAAGCCTTTGGAGCTACRACGCTTCCACTCGCACCATTTGTCTGATTGAAATTTCATTCACGTGGCTGCTAGTGGAACCTGAGAGCGTCAGGAATGTGAAAGAGCATTTTTCATGATGTGGTGTGGTCTGTGTGGCTGGGAGTGGAGAGATCAGAGTCAAAGTGGGGAGGTTTGAGTGAAGGAACGAGGACAGATTTATGAAAGGTGTCTGTGAATTCTGTACACAAGCTACGAGGGGAAAGTGTCGGTGGAGGAAGTGGTAAGGCAGAGAAAAGGAAAATGGACTACAGAAAGGGGAGGAAATAGGAAATCCTTGAAGAAAAGCTCCTAACAACTCTTGGCATTTCAATCCAAGTGTCTTCCCCCTCAGAATTTCAAATGTAGGGTGGTCTTCAGCACCTGGTTGTTGGAGAGTTGCAAAGAAACCTGGTGACCTTTTTTGGGAAAAGGAGCTTTAGATATTGGAAAGGCAGAGATGATTTAAAGGAATTCTGTGGCTGTCCTTGGAAATAGTATTTTTGTCTTCTCAAATTGCCTCTCTTGCTGCCTGTGTAATAAAAAGGAATCCAGTTCTGAATGCACATGGGGCTCCATATAACTTTGCTTTCCTGAATATGTAAAGCAACGTAGGTGCTGCTGCTTGATTGGTTTCTGGTGATTCCCAAAGCCAGAGGCACTGGCCTCCCACCCCAATAGTTTGGAGCAGTATCTTCCACTTTTCATTGTAGAATTTGTATTCCAGTAAAAAGGCCATGAAAAATGTTCCCTGATAAATATCTACAAATAACAGAACTGTCTAAGCATCAGGAAGAAGCACTTATGTAGGATGACCCTGATGAAATTGAGCTTAATAAAAATATTTGATTGTGAGACCAAGATAATTCAGTAATCCTGTCAAAACTAGTCTCGCTGTGCTGGGTTCTGTACAAAAAGTAGTAGGAAGTGACCCACAGCATAAAGATCTACAGTTTTAAGTGTCAAAGGAAATATAATTTCCTGTGGAAAACTGAAGCACAAAAAGAGTAATTCAACTTCAATTAGACCGGGAATTTCTGGCAGGGTTGGGACTACCCAGTCTGCTCCCTCTCCCGTCTGAGGCTGAAGCTACCCTTAAAAGAGCTTGAAAATCAACCTGGTAAAGGTCCAGGAAGGGTGTGCTGAGTTGTGTACCCCTCCTGGAAGACAGGCAACGTCCATAATTCCTGACCCTATCCCCAGGCATCAGAAGGGAAGCAGGGTGTGGATCAGAGGGAGGCAGGAGCTGAGCGCTGCCAGCAGACACAAAGGGCTCACGGAGCGTGCACGGTGGCCTCACRCAGCCACAGAGCAGTCACTTGTCAGGGAGGTGCCAAGTGTGAAAACGTGGCTGCTGCTGGGGCACTGGGGCAGTGGGARGCCTCCACTTGTTTATTTTTGGATTCACCATCCCAGCAGGATCCCGCTGAACTGAGCTTCTCACAGAAGCCGTTCCCAACCCAAAGCCTGTCCCAGGCCACCGACTCAATGAGTGCCAGGGCTGTCATGCACAGCAAAGAYGTGGCTGAAGTGGAGGCAAAGAGGTGCAGTGCTCTCAGATGAAGATGTGTGGGCAGCAGGCCTGTCACAGCAACAGAGTGTTGAGTGCTCCAGAGRCTGATATGCCCTGTTAATTCAATTAATTGCTTCTTCAGCTTGGTTGAGAGATCAGGCTGTGAAATACAAATATCTCAAGCCAAACAATTTTTTCACTGTCTGCTGTGGGTAAAGTGTTCTACACATGGCTGTCTGTCAAGTGTTCAGCTGCAGCACCTGCATTTTGATGTTCCCAGGTGATTTTCTCCAGGCTTCACAGGACAGCTATCCTACACTTCACTTCCCCTTGGGTCAGTAAAYGAAATCTTTTCCTTGCATACTTGTGTCGTGTTCAGTTGGGGATATATTTATGACTGGGTACAAGTCAAACTGGTATTTAGAGACTGTGATAAAGCTGGAAAACAGCATGGCAGTGTGTTGGTCCAAGCATCCCTTGCAGTGCTTTGCCCCTGGCCAGTCACCCTGCAGCTCCGTGCAGCAGGAACATTCTCCATCCCATTTGCATGCAGGGGAGGCTTTGACCAGCCTGAATTTTCCCCTTGGCTGAAGGCCCTGCACAAGCTCCACACACTGTTTAGGTTCTTTATGCATYAGCTTTTACCAGAATAGTTAAATAATTAAGACAGTCCACTGGCCAATATMCTGATAAATGAATTACTCTGGCTTCCATTGGCTGCTATTTGTGTGACCTTGTGGGCTGTTTTTTGCAAGCATTTAAACAGCTCTTACAAGTGGCACTGGTGGAGTCATGGAGGGATGGTACTTTTTGGGTTTTGGCCTGGTGGGGAACCCCAAGCTCTCTCCCTGAGGAGGGATTTGTGGCTCAGGGGTTGTATTTGCAGTGTGCCTGAGCCTGAGACAAAACCAACAAGCAGCTCTTAGGACACCTGCTTGACCTGTASTGCTTTGATTTAGGGAAATTAAACTCTACCCCACAGAGAATGAGCTGAAATCCTGCTGCTTTTGGGAATGTTATTTCAATGGACTTGYTCAGTGAGTTGGCCTGGTAGTTTACAATTCAGAAACCCCGGAGCAATTGTGAATTGTGAGGGAAGTACACTATTCATTATCTGCTGTCAGGCATTCATCATGCCAGCGTAAGCTTCAATCCTCTCATCAGGATGCAGAACATTACTTATGACCAGTCACAGGCCATGAATAATGGCTTAACGAAATGAACAGTTCTCCAGCAATTCAGATCCAGGTTTGTTAATCAAAACTATTCAGAGCCGGATTCTGGCACCCCCTCAAACACTCTTAAAAACACCTACCCCCAGTGCACCCTCTTTGGTTTTAATTGAATTTATAGTTTAGCAAACTTTTTCTTTTTAATTTTTTTTTCTTTTAATCTGGCTGACCTCACCCAGCAGGCTCACGGAAAAAGCTGAAGTTTGCCTGCACCAAAATAAGTAGCTCTTGTATCATTTTGCATTAGCACTTGCTGTAGAAAACCACTTTGGCAGTGATGACAAATCTGCATGTCTTTTCCAGATGGGATTTCCATGCTGGTCAGCAGCTAAGCACTGCCTAAAGCTAAGCACTGACTTGAACATATCTTTTATTCTTTATGTGGGGAAAGTCAGTCTAGTGACATATYCTTGATGGGACCTCATGCACAGCTGTAAAATGGCATGGCCATTTTCATCCTTGCATAGGATTAGGCCCTGTTCTGGTTGGCCTTTCACACCACCAGCAGTTCTCTCCTGTATATTGCCAAACACACTTCAGGCTGCTGGAAAGTGGAATATAGCACTGTGTTTGCAGCCCAGTCCCCAAGTGTTCCTCTACAAATGTTCAAAGCAGCTGGTAGCTCAAACTCYCTTCCCCAGTCGTAGGAGGCATCTTAATTTTTTTGGTGTTCTGAATTGTGCCAAGGAAGCTGGTACTTCATTTCCAGAACCAGGGATTGATTAAGCTGGAACATTTTTTACATGGGCAGATAGTGATGGGGCAAGGGGAGGAGGTTTTAAACTCAAARAGAACAAGTTTAGATTAATTATTAGGAAGAAATCCTTCCCTGTGAGGATGGKGAGGCCCTGGCACAGGTTGCCCAGAGAAGTTGTGGACTCCCCATCACAGGGAGTATTTGAGGCCAGGTTGGACTGGTCWTGTGGAAGGTGTCCCTGCCCATGGCAGGGGCTTGGAATGAGRTGRTCTTTAAGATCYCTTCCCACCCAAACCATTCTATGATTCTGTAACTCTATGATTTCATTAATGGAGAGCTTTCTGGAGAGTTGATGTAAGGTAAAGCCATGGAAATCTTCAACTGAGTCTTGTATCTCCAATAATCTCTTGGCACATAATAAATCACAGCCTTGGCTATCACTGCACAAATCAAGACCCCCAGGAGTGGTTCCCCAGTGCTGTTTTGGGGTGTGGGACTACCAGCAGATGTGGAGGTKTGATGATATGTCCAGGATCCTCAATGCATTCCTAGTCCTGTAATATTCTTGGGATGAAACTCCCCAAGAGACTCTCAGGGATGTAGTTACCAACTTCCATTGTGGTCAGACTCCTCTTTGTGTTTGAACAGAGCTCTTTATTTTATTTTACATATTCATTTTTCAAATGGTTTTCAGGGCATAATCTCCCAWAACCAGTTCTTCTTCCTTAGGATCCTATTTTGGGGAACAGCCCCAGCAGTTTCACCCCTGGAATGTCTCTCCCCATGTGATTAAATGTTGTGTGGGTAAATCAGRGTTCATAATGAGGAAGAAAATACCCTCTGGATCCATGTCAGAGGATCTCTCTATCAGCAATGTCTGGTGCAGGGGAGGCAGAGCTTGCTCTGGGTTTTTTTTTTTTCCTACCAGATTACATTTTGATGCACTAGCTGCAAGGAGTGGGAAGGGAAGGAGCAGGCAAAAGAGGGAGAAAAAAAGAAAAGGCTCTCATCCAGAGAAAAACCAGGAGTGCTTATCTCCCTCTCCCTCCTCTGCCTTGCCGTCAGCTCTTCATCATCTCTTTCTGCCCTCAGGGGTATAAATGTTGGCATCTGTGGGGGAATAACCCAATACAGGGTTTCGTCTCCTCTTGGAAGTTTTTCAGCAAATTTTCATTCTGGYCATTTCTTCTCTTCAGGCATTGTGTGTTCTTTATTTGAGAAAACAGAGGAAAAAAATGCAACCCAAACAACATTTCAGCTTCTCCAGCAAARTTTCTATTTTGATTTATTGAAAACTTGTCCAACCAGTTATTTATATTTTATCTGTGAAAGACTCAAAAAAATTTCATCTGAAACAGAGATTTCCATGGAAACGTCCATCTTTGATGAGATGTCGTTCCTCAGATGTTTCAGCTGAAGAATTTTGTCAGTTCTGGCAGGAAAAAAAAAAAAAAAAAGTGGGGGACAGAACAAAGACCAAGCTCCCAGGAAAACATGCAATGCTTCAAGTTAATGGGCTAAAATGTCAGCTGGTAAACTGCCATAAAGCCAGAGAAGTCAACCAGTCGACCCGAGTCAATGGAGCTATGCTAATTTACACAGAGGATCTGGCCTTAGATTTTAATAGAACCAGCCTAGCAAGCTGTTTCTCCACTTACCCATCCTCCTCCCTTTTTAATAAGCTCTCAGTCATACTTGGCCTATCCTTTAATAATTCACCCTTCTCTCTTCACGATCCCTCTTTCCTCTCTGGAGATAATGGGATGGGATTTGCTGCTTGCAGCCCTCACAGAAATATCATAGGCAGGTTAAACTCTGCACAGCTGGCTGCTGGCTTCTAAAYATCCCTCGTGCCTCTTCCTGGACTCTGATATCCATCTTCTCTTTGGTCTTCACTTAGCCAGTGCCAGCTGACTTCAGTGCAATTTGCCATATATTACGAGGCAGCCCGTTGTGCTGTAATCCATAGATCCCGGGATATTGGAGTATTAATCTCACGGAGCAATCAATTACTTTAATGGGGCTTGTGTGCGTCTGGCTGCGATTCTGGAAAACAGATCTATGAGATGGCTCCAGGACACAATCCAGCCTCTGGACCCAGAGGCTTCTCTACTACAGAAGTTGTTTTAGCTCGGGGCCAAACACAATTGGCAAGACACATGTTATGGGGTTTTTTTATTGTTGTTCTGTGTAACTACAGTATGAGTGACCATGTAACATGTAGCCATATTAAATAAATGCTCAATGATRCCCAGTCACTGAGTTGCAAGTTTCTTACCCTGTTCCCTTAAATTTTTTAAGACCCACCAGACTACTTTCCTTAATCTAGTTCTAGTTTCTTGGTGACCATGTTGTTCCCTCTTCGCTGCGTTGGTTAAACACATCAGAGAAGTGTTGATGCAGAAACACTCCCTTGGCAGACCTTAAAAAGGCTCAAGCATCTTGGAAAATCCTCATTGAGAAAGGAGTGACACCTGATTGTCTCCCATGGAAGTAAATAGTTCTGAGTCCCCAGAGCCCTTATTTTCAGTGAAATATTTCAAATTATATACAAAAATATTACAAATGACTTCAGTCATTTGTACCTGCTCTTGTTCACATGGAGGAGTGAAGATACCATGCAGAGTCCTGTGTTGATTTCCCAGTCACCCAGAGCATGGAGCAGACCYTTTGCACACCTTTTCCCAGAGAAGCTGAGATGATGTTTGATTGTTCCAGGTGCAGAGCTGGTAACTGCATCTTCCAGAKAAATAAAAAAAGTAATGTGTGAGAATGGTTCCCTTCCTGAAGCCCTGTGGACTTGGCATGGATTAAATCAGCGTTTTGGAACAACAGAAGTGTGATTGATGTCATTTGARTTTCAGCTCAGCATTTTGATTGGCATTTTTTGWGTAATGACTTTTCCTGATTTGTTGAGTTTAATTGATGGCTGTTGCATTTATTTCTGAAGAACGTTGCTTTAATTAAAAAAAATCTCTGCTSTACAGAAATTAATATTCCCCATCTATATGGCACAAAAGGGTGTGTGGCGAACACAGAGAATAATTAGTAGCTGTAGGAGGAGAACTTATGAGGAGATGATTATGAATATGTAATAGAGGAAATAGACTACAAGGAAATTAAACCAATAAATTTATGAGTGAATAATTGACCTCTGAGTAAATATGAGCATTTTCTCAACAGCCACTTGACGTGTTGTTAACCACTCAGTATGTCAGAATATTAACCACCCTTTTAACCAACCAGTTCTTTGCTGTTGGCAACAACTCACTCTCCAGAGTTGCCTTTCTGGCTTGCAGGGTGACTGCTTGTTATGTGCATGATGCCATAAACACACGKGGTGCCAAAGGTTTTGGGCAGGTGGGAGAAAGGTCATGATCACATGTAAATCTAACCTCAGCCAAAGGAAATGTTTGCAGGGAGTAGTTARATCTGCTGCAAARTTATGCTGTTCAAAGTGAGAGCARAATTTTATAAACTGCCACCA
Organism: Alauda arvensis; assembly: GCA_902810485.1. Classification (NCBI taxonomy): domain Eukaryota; kingdom Metazoa; phylum Chordata; class Aves; order Passeriformes; family Alaudidae; genus Alauda; species Alauda arvensis. The sequence goes on along the minus strand of CADDXX010000150.1, from coordinate 62,340 downwards.
AATGRAGGTYTTTYCACCATTAGGGCATCAGCCCAAAGCTGAGATTTTCAGAATTGATGGTGAAGTTTCTAAAGTCGATTTTCAAAATTTTAGAGATTTCTATTTTCCCTTAGATGTGGTGGCAAATTAGGAATAGAGACTTCAAAGAGTGTAGGCTAGAGATGTCATCTTGTTCCCAAGAAAGCCCCAATATCCTCCAAGTGAGAGGCCTGACAGATGTGAGCAGATGCAKTAGCCAGAAAAATAGACCTGATGTTTGTATTTGAGAGAAAGTTCCCAAGAATCACAGAGCATCCATGAGATGTGAGATGTAGTAAGTGGTGTCACAACTCCCTGAAGAAAGACTAGGTTGGAGGATTCAGAAATCTTACCTAAAAGGTAAGATAGTGACATTTGTTTGTTGGAAACTTTTGGATTAGAATGGTCCCTGGGGAATGAGGTATAATGGRTGTATATTGAGGATAAAGACTGCTTTCATTCCAGAGAGAGAAGTTATTCCACTTTGTTAGGGACCCAATAAATTGTGAAATTACTGCCAGTTTTACACCAAATAAATTGATAACAGAGATGTGCTATCAGTGGAGCTTTGCATTTCCTCCTCCTCCCCATTACCTGGTTAGTGCACCAAACATCTTTTACATCCTAGAATAGAGGGCAAATAGTTCTCTAAGAAATGTAATGATCAACTGCAATATGTGACTGATTGAATCTGGAGGGTAGTGTGAAAGATGAGGTTCACTTGCTGGCCTTGGCCTCTKTGTTTGGCAAAGAGAGATAAGAAGACAAAGCTCAGTTTTATCAGAAGTTAACAAATGACTAAGTAGATGAGAATCTTAAATCAGCTCTTTATTTTCTGTGATCCAAGTAATAAATGGACTGTGTTTGGATGTGGTAAAAGACCAAACATAATAAACTGGTTATCACCYCATTCATCTTTGCTGGAATGTGGAGTGGTGTTGGGAGGTGCTGTCTGTATCAGGGAAGAACCAGGCAGAGCCTTTGGGTTGGAAGGGAGGTGGGCACTGAGCTTTTCCTCCTGCTTGGAAAGTCCTCATCTCCAAAGCTGTCATCTACAYGAGCCCATACTCAGTCCCAAATCCCACCCTTGTCTGTCTTGCTGGAAGTCAGCAAGTTTGGGGAGTTAAGTTTATGAGCTGTAAGAGTGAAATCAGAAGCTCATCCCAAAGGAAAGAGGTGGATGTGCTCCCCTTCAGCRAAGCCTTCAGCAGCAGAAAACATTTCTCTTTGTTTCTGGGGAAAGGAGAACAACTCATAAGATAAAAGCAAGTGATCCAGGAAAAACAGAGATCCAGTAGGGTTTTCCATTATATACTGATGGGAAGGTTTGGAAGTATACATTTACAATAGTGAAATAGTTTTGAGCCCCYAGAATTTGCTTTCTATTGTTAGAATTATCCCTGGCACAACTTTTGGCCCAGGCCWCCTAGACCTGTCCCAGTCTCCAGCCGGTGTTTGGAAGCTCTCGTGGTTGAGGGACCTTTCCCCACAGGTCTGGATGGAGYCACCCTTTTCTCCAGAGGCTGGAGGACTCTGACACAGCTGGAATGTGGCAGTTGGCTTCTGGACCATAAAACATCCCCTGGTCCAGAGGAAACTGAGTCTACTCCAAGAGGAAGCCAAAACAGATATTCAGGGGAGATTCTTCTTCAATTTCCTCTTCAGCTACGAACAGGTGGGATAAGATGTGAGAGGGAGAGGGAAGGTGGGAGGTTTCTTACACAAATCATCCACACTAAAAATGACAAGACTGTTTGGAAGAGCTGACACCACCTGAGTTGAAGTTTAGTATTTTCTGGAGCGTTCTGCTTTTTTTAGAGTGTKTGTGGAAAATACGAGGCATGATGGAGAGTTGGGATACAGGAACTGAAGGTATATTTTGAGGCTCTGTGGTTGTGCCCTGTTTCAAAACAAACAAACAGCAGCAAAGGCTTAAAGGTCAAGTTCAAGCTGGGGGCTAAGACTGAGATGCAAAAAGGAGGGAGCAGCAGTGCAGACTCCAAGAAAAGATGTTTATGCACCTCTTCTTACAGGTAAACACATATTGGTCTGGCTGGATGAACAAGCTCTGCAGAGATGAGGACAGGGTTGTGCAGAACTAGGAAGCTGATGCTGGCTGAGTTTGATTCTGAAGCTCCTGAGAAGGGACTCCTGCCAAGGTGAATCTGGCTGTATGGGCAGGGGAAGTTAGAAACTAAATGGGTAGAGAAATCAAGAAATACAAAAGAGATTATCATAGGAAGAGATTGGAGGAAGTACAGGTTTGCCTTTTTGAACGAAGATTAACAATTTCTAAGTTGTTAGATACTGTCTTAAATGTTCTGCATCCTAAACCAGTGTTAAACATAGTGGGCCCATTTCATTTTTACTGACACAAATGAGAAATAAACCTCTCCACTCACTTGAGCTTCTGCTGCATGCAAGATCAAAATCAGAGCCAGAGGCATTTGGAGGCTGAAAGAAATGTTTTTGTTTTTGATGTCTATTTTTGCTGCCTCTATTTAGAGCAAACATAGCCAGGGCTGCAAGTGAATACAGTGTCTCTAAAGAGGTGAGTTATTCCCAGCCAATCTGTAGTGGCAGAATGTGGTACCTTATGGGTTTGAAACACACCATCCTCATTAACTACATGTTGAGCCAAACCCCGTTAATTTTTACAGCCCCTCAGGGCTGAATTTAGCCCATTAGAACAAAGTGATAATATCACTGCAAGCTATTTTTGTGCCCTGTGCTGCAAGTTGGGTACTATGATACAGCACAAACGAGCTGAAGCCAAGATGTTTTAGGCTTTGGGGCATTATGTAGTTTCTTAGTATTTATCCATGCTTTTCTCAAGGGTTCCAAAGAGTACTAATTAGTGTACATAAATGATGGCTGAAATTCAGGGAGAATTTCAGCAGCAGGTGTGTTGGGGGTACTTGTGGTGTCTTCAGAGCCAGGTCCTGAAGGGCTTTGAATTGAGCTGTGTAATGTGGTGGGATGTGGGGCAGTGGGATTTTATGAGTTGTGATTGTGGGAGGMCAGTGAATATGGAGTGAAGCAAAACTAGGCAGGACTCCAGGCAAGATTCCTGCTAAAGTCACTATCATGGAGCACCTGGGGCTGTCAGGTTGTGTGCTGACCCATACCTGTTTTAAATTAGCACAGGAGAGGTTTAAGTAAGACTTTAGGAAGAAATTCTTCAGTGTGAGGATGGTGAGGAACTGGCATGGGGAAGTTACGAATTCCCCATCCCAGGAAGTGTTTTAGGCCAGGAYGGATGGGGCTTTGAGCAATCTGGCCTAATGGAAGTTGTCCCTGCCCGTGGCAGGGATGTTGGAATTGGAATTTAAGGTCCCTTAAAGACAGCCAGACCCCTTCCCAAAAGGGGCACTGAGCAGCTGGGATGCAGTTGACAAACCTGCTCCATACAGGAGCTACTTCTCAAGCCCTACCCTCAATCTGTCCTTCCACTGGTCACTTATCTGGTGGCTTTTGACCATCTGAAGTTTCTGCTGCATGTCTCATGAGCTCAGGAGATCCACTCACTGCTGGGGTTTTTACCAACACAAACAGGACTCATCAAACCTGTCCCAAAGCTCCCCAGTGATCCCAGCTCACCTTCCCTTCCTCCTGCCGAGGTGGAGCAGGTGAAGGTGACATGGACAGTGTGTTGTTAACTGCTGTTCTTCCCCTGTGTCGTTATCCCCGTGGCAAAGCCGGCGATGCTTTCACAGCCTTGGCTGGCTTTACACCCGCTGCACAATCGCTCGCTTCAACATCGGCCATGTGAGCTCCAGGCGGGCCGGGAACAGCTCCGCTGGAGCAARAAATCCGCTTAAAGGGAGAAGCGGGGAGGGGTGAGCTGCTGAGTCACTCCCCAGCTCCTCGGACAGCGCAGGGGATCAAAGGTGAGCTGACCTTGTGCATGGGAGGGGAGGCAAAGTCCTCGAACAGGCTGGAATGCGCATCAGCTCTGGAATGCAGACAGGCAAACACTGCCTCTGCGAGCAGCTTCAGGCAGGGGTCTAAGATCGTCTGTCTAAAAAGCTCCACGTGTGTCCAAAGCCCTGGGAAAGCAGTGGAAATACTCCCATCAGCTGTGATGCTCAGAGAGAATATTCGTGGATCTGTTTTTCTGACCGGAGCTGTGGTTAGTCTGGGTGATGCTTAGTTTTGGTCCACTCTGTTTTGAAGCTGGGCGAAGCTCTTGGAAAGCCTCAAAACCTCTCTTTAATTTGCTAAATAGGAAACTTTCATCTCGTCCTGTAATTCCACAGCTCTCATTACGATCTCCAAAGAAACATTAAAATGGGTTGTGTTTCAAAGATTATTGTTTCTCATCCCATCTCCAGCCCACTCTGTTTACTTCAGTGGAYTAAATATCAAGGTTGTTATTTCTGGGTGTGAATCCCTGGTTGGTTCTGCCATTGCTGATTTCTATACCCCCTTCTGGCCTTAGTAATTAAACCAAGCAAGCTTTTGGCTACTTTTAGAGGATTTTCTGGCAGGGCCTGTTTCACTGCCTTCTCACCTGGATCCGAAGCTACAAAGAGCCCAGTGCTGTTTGCCACCTCTTCTCCATTTCTCTGGAAGGGGTAGGACAGAGAACACAAAGGTGTTGGCCAAGATGAAAGAAGGGTTCCTGTTGTCTGGTTAGATCCCTTGTTTAGTTTTGGGCTCACAGGTGTTGCTGCATGGTAACATTCATCTCTCCTAACTTCAGACATCTGCAACATGGTCATCTACCTCTGAATTGTCACCCTGGACTCTCTTTACAGTCCAGCAATGTACCTCATCCTAAAGGAGACATCTGCAACACTTGCCCTATTGGGTTATGCCCCAAAACCCCCTGGTTGTCTTCCTGGACTCCAGTGGGGTCTATCAAGATCAAAGACAGACATCCACAGCTGACATATTCRCATTTGGTTGGAGAGCCTCAGGTTCACAGCCTAGTTTTTAGTGGATCTCAGATTTYAAAACAAACCTCTGTTCAGTCTATCTTCTCTTGGGTAAGTCACCTTTGGAGATGGATTTGCCCTCTTTATATGATGTGAACTCAGTTCCTAGAAGTCTGAACTCAGTCCCTGAAAGTCTGCAAATATGGCCCTTTGCAGAAGTCATGCTTTCACAGGTTTCTTGCCTTGGGCCATACCTGTCTTTCCAACCACCCTCCAGGATGTATTTTTAACAGAGGAGTATAAATGGGGTGGTTGTTATTCTTTCCATCATTTCTTGGGACAGCACCACTGACCAGTACCTCCATGAACAAAGAAGCCACCAGGGCACAAAGACTTATACAGTCCCTAAAGGCACCCTGCAAGAGGGACTTTTGACCAGGGCATGTAGTGTTAGGACAACTGGGAATAAGCCTAAATGGGCAGAGGTCAAGTTTARATGGGATATTGGGMAGAAATTCTTCCCTGTGAGGGTGGKSAGRCCCTGGCACAGGGTGCCCAGAGAAGCTGWGGCTGCCCCTGGATCCCTGGMAGTGTCCAAGGCCAGGCTGGATGGGGCTTGGAGCAACCTGGGACAGTGGRAGGTGTCCCTRCCATGGCAGRGGGTTGGAATGAGATCATCTTCAGGGTYSCTTCCAACCCAAAGCATTTCATRTTTCTGTGATGTCCTCATGAGTGAATGAGCTTGCAGAACAGGAGGGCAGCATCTGGATCATGCCTCATAACACACTGTGGGATCCTTGGGATGAAAGAAGCTGCATAAACATGAACTATCTCCGTTGATTATAAATGACAGGGAAATGGAAATGTGTGATTTAAAGCAGTGCCAGCTCTGGTTTTGCAGCAGATAAGCAATGCTGGGGCTGTTGGTCAAACAGTGCYGCTCACTCTTCACTCAGCTCATGCTCAGCTGAAATGCAGGGCAAGGATATTTTTTCTATCAATGCCACAGAGATCTGAGTGTTCCTGTATGTCTTTCCTGCAGAGATAAAGACACGGACACTGCTGACATGTTACATTCCCCTTATCTGGGCWGATTGTGCAATCCCACTGGTGTAAATCTCCTGCTTCCTAGCGTGATGCAAGCAAGCTCTGCCTCTGCAAAGGCTGGGGGCAGCCTGGCAGGGCCCTGCCCCCACAGGGCAGGAGGTGTGACTTGTCAGCAGGAAAAATCATGGAAGCCATTCTGCAGGAGGTGACAAAAGGTTGGAAGTTAAGGCAGGACTTTCCAAGAAAGCCCCGTGCAGCAATTCCTCCTCTCCCTGTGTGTCTTATGTAAGGTAACAAGAGACTGACTTGCTCAGCTGGGCAGCCTCCCAAAATTCTGGGCAGGGCTGTCAGGCTCCTGCTACCTGATCCATCTTTGGAAACGGAGGCCCATCAGGAGTGCTTCCAAGTGCTGGATTTCCAGGTCCTGCTGACCTGGGGACTTTGGGAATGATTTTTCACCTCATKTAAATTCAGTGGAAATAATCAGTGACCAAGTGCTGTCACGTTCTAGCAGGGACACGAGGCTGGCAGGCCTGAGATGGGACCTGTGTGACACCCATGTCCTTCTAGAAGCACCCAGAAGCCAGGTGAGATACACCAGGGCATCCCAAAGGGCTTGAAATGCCAGTATTTAGGCACCTGTCTCCCTGCTGCACATCTACACCCTCTGTCTCCATCAGAGCTGGGCTGTTTCTGCAACAGTGACAACCCTTTCAAGGTGGGGTTTAGCCAAACTGCTTTAGACACCTACTTCAGTGAGTTGTTCCCTAAACACCACGGGCTGTCATAATTAGACTGCTGTGACTGTGAAGGGAACTCAAATTTAGACATTTMCATGCAATCAGCCAAACTCCATCCCAGATCTGCTCTGTCTCACACTGACATGAGCTTAACACCAAGAAAGCAGCAATGCACGGACCTGATTTTGCTTGTAATTACAGCAGTGTTGATGAGATCAGATACAGAACCGCCACTTGGCAGTGGTCCCCCAAAGTAAGCTCTGACAGATCTTCATGATGGTAACGTTTTCATGGCTCCTTTTGTAAAAACAAGAGTTTCAGTTAAGAGTTATTTGTTTGGATCCAAGCCAGTTGTGAGCGGCTTCAGTTTTTAACAGGGTGTCCCATGATGCTTTCAATTACCACGAGGTGAGTAAGAGATGTTTTGGTTTGCTGGCAATGCTGAAAGATAATTGCACACATCTATATCGCTCCTGATCTAATAAAAAAAAGTTTCACTCCATCCCAGAGAAAACATTTCAGTTCACTCTTCAAGGGTTTTTCACGTTAAGAAGAAAAACAGAGCGAAAGGAAATCTCTGAACAAAGACACRTTTCATGGTGAAATCCATCTCGGGCAACTCATGTTTTTTAACTCTAAATGAATTCACTTGGCAAAACTGACAGGAATTCACAGTGTTGCTGCTTTGTTTCACCACAAAAAGCATTTCTCCCACCCAAAACACGCCCGTGCTGTTGCAGCTGCAGTGCTGGAAAATCCACAGGGCTCTGGACCCTTGCTGGCAGAGCTGGGAGGCCTGGGGTGATCCCTGCAGGTTTTTGACAGCAGGCTGACAAAGGGCCCTTGGATGCCTTCCCTCCATGGTRCTTCCACAAGGTAAATGTTCCTGGGATTATTTGCAAGGCAGTCATATGTCACAGCAAATGCCAGGTACAATAAAACCCAGACAGCAAAACAGTATAAATAGATGAGGGAATTCCTGGCATTAGTTCTGGAGCAGTTTGGGACTGGAACAAGTGAAAAAAAAAATATACAATTTTTCATAAAGCGAAGTTTCCTGTAAGTAAAAGAAAATCTCCTCCGTTTCTCCCCTCCCTCCTTTCTCCAGATTGCACTTTTTCACCAGGGAGAATCCRACAGCTCCGAGTGAGTTGAACCAGGATTTCATTTTGCTGAACTGCCCTGATTTGGGATGCAAAACCACCTCTGAAAGGATGAAATTTCCCCTGGGAGCGGAAATTTGCCGAATTTTGCTCATCTCTGGTTGCTGCTCGCACAGAAATGGCCTAAAGCAAACAAAGAACCCTCTCCTGGACCAGCCAGCAGAGCAGCCTGGGAAGTTGGGTTCATTTGGATGGGGTTCCTGGGTGGCAGCTCCTCGTCCTCTCTCCTGCCCTGGGGAAACCCATGCAGTGATCAGCCAGGGACAAGCCTCCCTTCAAGGCAAAAATCAACTTGCACATKATAAACTCAGAGATCCTTCCCTGCAGGAGTCATCCCCAGCCCAGGGCAGGCTGGTGTGGCCTCAGCACAGCACCCCAGATAAAGGATCACCTCATTCTAGATGGGTAAATATTCCATTTTAGAACAAAGCCAAGCCCTCAAAGGATTTTTTGGTAGGCCCTAGGAAGCAGCTGATAGCCCAGATGGGAATTCAGAGCTGTGSTTGGTTGCTGAGCCTGCCAGCTGGTGATGCATCCACATTGGTGAGCACTGCACTGTGGTCCTGAAGTGTTCATGGCCTGCTGTGCCAACCTTCAGCCTCCCTGCAGCCCTTGCTTCTCATCTGGGGAGAGAAAAGTGCCCTGCAAACAATTAACACTCARAATTCCCCAGTGAACTGGGAAGAATTATTTCCTCATTTTTTACCTGTCTGGAAAATGACACCGAAATTAATTGGCTYCTTCAAGGTCACTCAAAGAGCCAGTGGGAGATTKGAGAATGGGACCCAGGAGTCCTGACTGCTGGTCTTTTCTAACCACTAGATACCTAACTTCAATTGCTAGAGAACCTTAGGCTCTACCATTTTGATTAAATATTCCAAAAATATGGAAGATTTAAAGGAAAAATAATTCACTACCCCTTCACCAAGTGATGTGTGACTGGGCACAGCCCCTCTGGGAGCACAMCACTGTTTGAGAAGAGCTGCTCAGCTCAGTGCTCTGCATACACATGAGGTCCCAGGCTCGATGCCAACAGACACAGGCACAGGTCTGGCTCCTGCCACCACAGCTCAGGTGGCTGCCAGGGCTCTGCTTGTCCACATGCAGAAAATGAGGTCCTGAAGTGAAGCAGCAGCAAGCTGTGGGTCTGCACCTCACTGCTGGGCTTTGGTTGTGTTATGTGTTCAAAAGCAGTTTAGATGCTAAAGAWGAGCAAGCAGAGTTTTGAGAGTAAAACCTGGACTTCAGTGGATGCTTCTCCTGCTCTGAGTGCAGCAGCAGAGCAGTGAGTTGGCTCCTGGCTTAAAATCAGAATCAGGGCAGAAAACACCTGCCACCAGGCTCCTCATCCCCTTCCCTGGGCTCCCACCCATGGCCCTGTGCTCCCTCAATGCTCAGTGACCCATTTCTGTTGTCACCTCATTTCCTCTCCCACCACTGCACAGAGACCCCCTCCCAGTGCCCCCACAGCTCTGTCCTTGGGGCAGCCACAGGTGCCCCATAGCAAGGCCAGTGAGGGGAGTGCAGCCAGCCCCTTTGTCTGCTCTGACCTCCCTGGAATCACCACCTCCAACCCCTCCAGCACCATCAACAGGACCTATCCCAKCAGCTGGCGCAGCAGCCTGACTCACTGTTACCCTCTAGTGCTGGGCCAGCTGGGAGCCAGGCATCTACCTGGAGAGCTCAGAACTCCAGGCAGCACTGGGCTGTCCCCTTCCTTCCCAGACACCCAAAATTCAAGTCCTGGCCCCAGTGACTCATCACAGGGCGCTGACTCTCAGCCCCTGCATGGTTTGCTGAGCCACTTTCYCTGCTCCCACATCCCAGACAGGCAGATTTGTCACCCAGCTGCTGGTAGGCTGGACAAGCCCTTTGGTTCACTTGATGATGTGCCTGCTGTAGGTTTTGTTCTTCCTTCCTTTTTATTCGAGGACCTCTCTGTCATCTTGGGTTTTGTTCTGCAGACCTGGTTTGCTGTGGTTTCAGTGGAGGCAGCAGTAGCAGGCTTGCCCACGGAGAGGCTGATGGTGAAACGCCTGCCAGCAGCAATTAGGGAAAACTTGTTCTGTTGGAAACTCCTCTTTTTATAGGGAAAGCACCGTTGGTGAGAGGGACCAGAGTTTGCTCCCAGTCTGCACCAGTAAGAGCTCAGACTCAGGAAGATGGTGAAAACATTAAAGCCCCAGGATTTTTTCCTGCAGTCTCTGAGAAGATTGACATTGGTTTTCAAGGAACCAGGATTTTCYCCTCTCTGTTGGGAAAGGAGGGGTTGAACATCTTTAGAGCAGCCTTTGTGGTCAGGGCTGAAGACAGCCTGTGGGGCTGGGAACAGTGCTGGGATCTGGCCAGGGTGCAGTGAGGGGCTTGAAAGGGGGATGGCTTTCCTGGGGAGAGTGGAGAAAAAGAAYCCCTTGCAGCAACAGCAGAGTTCCAACCCTCCTCCCTCTCTGCTTCCAGGGGAAGAGGGTTAGCATTTTTCCCTAGCAGGATTTGGGCACCCCAATTAGAAGCCTTCTTGCCCTAACCAGGCCACAGCCCTGAATGCCAATGATTCACCACTGGAAATACTGGTAAAGCCACTTTCCCTTTCACGGCTTTCCGTTCCTTTTCTTTCCTAATGAGTGCCGCCAAGCCCTTATTTCACACATGCCAAAATGGATTAGAACTCGCTSCTCTGAAAAGAGGCCAACAGCCACATTGGCCACGGGCTTGGTGCTGTGTAATCAAGAGCTTTCTCTGGCTCCTGACACATTTGGACCTGTTTTTCTGATAAGCTGAGCTTGTTTATGGCCATGCACGAAACGCAGCTTGTGGCTTTCTGTCCCAGTGCATCTTGTGTGACTGTACTTTAACTTCACTGAGTGTTCCCATTGGYAGAATAAACATTGGTATTCATATAAATCGTTTACCCTTTGAGATCCTGAGATAAAGCACAGCAAAAGTGTCTTGCCTGCACTAATGAACTGAGCAAAGCAAACATCCTGCACGATAGGTAAGGAGCATTTGGAAATTTTATGGCCAGGAACAAAGTCTTTGAGTCTGACATTTGTGTACACATGCCACAAAAACTCACCCCTGTATTTATCCAATGTATTCCAGCAATGCATCCTTGAGTAATGCCTGTGTTCCTGGAAAACACACAGGGCACTGTTCACTTGTCTAAATGGAGGTATGTGGGGGTTTTTTGGGATGCTGTGAGGATCTGAGRYATCCACACAAATCTGGCAGGAAATGATGCAGGCYTRCAGGATCCCTCCCTCTTGGAGCAGCTGCTGAAAGCTGGGCAACATAGCCCCAAGACCCTCCAGGGGTGTGAGGCAGGGATGTGCTGTCAGCAGAGCTGAGCTCCCTGCATGGTGTGAGGGGTACAGTTCAGAGATGGAGGCACAGCTGAATTCCAGTGTCTGCAGGATGGTGTCCAATGAGCAGTGGGTGCCTGTCCATGGACCCCAGGGAGTGATGCCTTTGGCCAGCAGATCAGTGCTGTTGGCTGCATTAGGAGGGACTCAGGTTTCTGAGCGCTGGCATTTTTAATTTGTGATATGCTCCAGCCTGCCCCAGCCAGCACATGCCACGGATTCCTCTGGCATCTGCAGTGGCAGACATGACAAAGGACTTAAAGGAGGCCCAAGTCTGGGTGACATCAAATTCCAGAGAGATGAAGGTCTGCACAGGTCCTTTACCCTGTCAGCTGGCAGATGTGTGTGCAGATACCCAACACACCCAGAGAGCACTGGGCACTCGGTTTGRAAATGGAGCTGAGCATCAAAATTGGAGTTCATCTCTCTTAGCCAGACATTTATAACATGGTTATAGCTAACATGGCCAGTCCCAGCTCCTTTTACCATAGGTGGTAGGAAATGTGCACTCCAAGGGCACAATTCACCTGCCCAGTTTTAGAAGTGTCCTCTAGAGAGACAAGAATAACCCCCAGGTTCTCCTGGGCACATTGACTAGAACTCTGCAGGGTCTAAATGTGCACATCAAGACAGAGTTAGTGTTGGCTTTTCCCTGTGGATACAGGCATTAATCAGAAGAATTGCATCYCCAGGACATAGACASTTCACCAATTCCTTTGATAGATATTCTCTGTGACTGGTAATTGTCTCATCTGAATTTGCCTGGCTCAGTTTATGTCCTGCTTCTCTTSTGCAGATTGAAGGATCCTTCAGCACTGCAATGAGTCACATATTCTGATCTTCCCATTGATRGAATGAAGAGCTGGAGCTGCTCAAGGCTTTGACAGACTGCTTAAAATCCTTGAGAACTGAGATAAGATAWGGTTGAGCACATTGTTTCCATCAATGAGGACAAATGGAGCAAATTATTAAGTCATTCTGTGTTATGAGATAACTGCCTTAATAGCATCATCATGCTACAGCCATCTATGACAAATCAGAGCAGAGCTGTGTGCAAGCAACTCATGGATGGGAGAGTTCAACAGCCTATGGAAGTGTGTGTGTCCAAAGGGAGTCAGAAAAATGAGGGAGAATATCCAATGGATGCAGTCACAGGAATGCTGTTAGGATTTGCTGGGAACACAGAGAGAATGGGCACAATAATTCATTTCACTTTCACGTCTTGAGTTGTCTGGGAAATGGATTGGAGCTGTGACTTCAGAAACAACCTTCAATTCTTTTCAATCATTTCTAGAGGAAGAAAAAGCACAGGATTGCTCTGCAGGGGTCTTGATCCTTCTCTAAGTTCTCCTGGTGGAACAYGGAGTTGCTGTGCCTCAGTTTCTCCATCTGCACAGAGGAGCTGAGGATGCTACTGAGCATCCCCTACAGTTGTGGGGGTTTACGTGGTCTAACTCAGACCTCTGATGGTGTAAATCAATTCCTGTGGTGCTTACTGACAGGGATTCTGGCCTGCAGCTTGCAAAGCAGCCACACATCCCCATGCAACATGAATCCCACCCCTGGGGCAAAACCCACTGCCAAATCTGTGAGCAGGGCAGGGATTTCCTTGCTGGAAACATCACAGTGATACCCTGGAGGGTGGAAAAGAGCAGGAGACCACACACTGCCCTGTTTCTGGGCAGAGTTTAGTTGAATTTTAAACAGCTCCATTCYAACCTCCCCCCTCCATGACAGCAAATGTCACTTGCAAAGTGTGTAATTTGTGCCTGCAGCCTCGTGTCACTCAGGTCACGTGCAGACGTGTCCTCCCTGCTGCTCCCTTCCCTGCACTCACAGGATGTGGGTTTGGCAGCATCCCAGCGAGGCACCCACAGATCTGGGGCCTCTCCATGGCAAGGAGGGGGATGCTGGGCTTTGGGGAGGTCCTGATGTCCCCACTGCACCCGTGGGGAGCCCAAATGTCCCCACTGCACCCGTGGTAACCTCTGTGCGTGCAGGGCTCAGGGCACAGCTGGCACCAGGTGCTGCATCCTCCATGTCACCAGCTGTTGGGGCCTGTGAGCCTGCAGGGTCTGCTGGGGGAGAGAGTTCCTGCTTTTCTTGGGCASATCTCCCTTCTTTTGGCCTTGAGCTTGTGCTCTCCCTGGCTGACAGGGAGAACCTCCCTCCCTCATTCCTCCCTCCCTCCCTCGGCACTGGCAGCACAGACGGTGCTCACAGCACCCTCCTTCCCAGCCTGSCCTTGCAGCCATCTCTCCTCTGACTGGAAAGATGACCCTGCTGGTTGTTCTGCCTCCTACAAACCCCACCTGTGCTGGGAGGGAGCTGGRAGACCCKTGGGAAGCCCYTGGCACCTCAYGTTGTGGTTTATTACAACAGGAGACCCTTCAAGGCAGCGCTGGCCTCARTGGCAGTGTTGGGGTGGGCAGCTGTGGTGCTCACTGTGCTGCACACTCCTGGCCATGCCCTGGTCCATCTCAGCATTGGGAAAGTGCTCCTTCTGTTGGAATTAAATATCAAAGAAAAGCCCTGCTCCTCAACTGTTTGGTCTTTTCTCATGGTGATACCTCAGCAGAGTTGAATAAACTTCAGTTGCTCCATCCAACTAAAGAAGTGTTAAACAAGTGTTTCATCATTTTGGGAAGCGAAACTTGAGCTTCTGCAGTGAGCCAGCCCAGCAGATGCCTTCTGAAGCCTGTTTGTAACCCAAGCAGGCTCAGGGCTCTGCTGGAGGTCAGGGAGAYGTCTGTGAGTGTGCCCTGATGAATGAGAGTCAGGAGCCACTGGTGGGTGATCCTGTGAGGCAACATGTTCTTTCAAAAAGAACATGAATGAAAGGCTCTGTGACAACTTCTAGAAACTCCAGCCTGGGCCAAGGCCCCATTTACCAACCAAGAATAATGAAATTGCACACCTTTTAGAAGGCACTTGGAGGCCTGCTGGTGCTAAGTATCTTAGAAAAGCCAAATACTGCTATTATTATTTATCCCAACATCAGAAACGTGTCCACACCTCGCAGACAATGGATGCCACCACAGAGACCTGACAATTCCATCAGCTGAATGATGGAGGATAATGCAGTATCCATGCCTCCCTTGCTGTGCAGTGTGCACCTGAGTGAGGCTGAGTGACTCAGCCCAGGCTACCCAGCAATATGGGGATGAGGCAGGACTGATGTCAGTGCCACAGCCCTGGAGGCTGTGCCTGCTCTGAAGATCAGGTTAGCAGAGCAAAGCAACCCTTGCAGAGAAGGTCCTGGTCCTGTCTTGTCCCCGTGCAGAGCTGTGGTGATGCTGGGCAGTGAGTCTGTGGCCAGTGA
>CADDXX010000150.1:17191-42948 GCA_902810485.1 Alauda arvensis | reverse complement strand
TCTCTTTAAAAGTGTATTTTTTTTAACCTATTATAATAAAAGGTGCTTAAAACCAACCAAAGACTCTTCCTTCCAGCTGCAAAGGTGTCGTCCYAAATTAAAGCTCCCATGAAAATTCAAGCTGCCTTGTCCTCATCGGGGTTTTAAATTGAATTAGTCAACTGAATTAGGAATGCTCTTTGCTTCCCTGTGTTTGGTAGTGGCTGATAAGCCTGCAGCCMCAGAGAAGCCTGGGTTTGATCCCAGCTGCTGCATTCCTGTGTGTGGAATTGGTTAACCATGTGCAGGAGAGCCCAGGCCCATATTTCCTCCATAAATGATACTGGTGACAAATACCTGGTGTCATTGATATTCCATTAGTTTCCTCCAGTGAAAGATCAGACAGCTTTAAAAAGCCAATAAATCCCCCCAGATCGTCTCTGAAAGGGAGAGAAAAAAAAAGATTCCTTGGCAGGCCACACACCATTAAGCCCAAGCAGYGAGCAGTGTTTTATGGTTAGCAGGGCTGAGGTCACTGCTTTTGGATGGGCTGCAATTAAGATTCACTGAAGCCACCAAAACCCCWCTATTCTTCAGGTGCTGGGGCAAAGACACCTTGTTCAGACAGCAGCTTGGAGGAGGGATGTCCTGCCCTGCTGCAGCTCCAGGCTGTGCTGGCCCTGGGAGCACCTCCCAGTGCTCAGGGGTACAAACCAGCACAGATCCCACTTTAAAAAAAATTAAAAAAATAAAAGCTTTATGAAGGTCCAGGGAAATGTGYTTGAAGCCAGAGTTTCTGCTTGCCTTGCAGGCTGGAGGCCATTTTTAAAAAAAAGGGGTTTTGGAGTGGTGTTCAAACTCTGCAGCTGACAGTGTGCCCACCTTGTGGTCACCACGTCTCTGTCACTCCAGAAAATGTCTCAAAGCCACAGGGATTTCTTTTCTGTTTGTTGTATGCAGACAATCCCTGTGTGTGCTATGAAACAGCAGCAGCTTYCTCATTGCCCACTGTGCTCAGGGAATCTGGATATTGTCAGGTTTTGGGTGCCATTTCCTGRCATTTGGGTGTCCTTCCATCCATCTGCCTGTTGAACTGATTTCCCCAGATCTTGCTCTAGCTGCAATCCCTTGGCAAGTTCTTTGTTCCCACTATTCTGCTCATGCCTGAAAAATCATGTTATTCCTGCCCAAAAATATCTTTTAGCCATTTGCACCCAGACTTCMAATTTCAAGAGCCATTGATTCAGCTTTTGGGTTGATTTTTAACAATTTTTAATAGTATTTTCTACAGGTAAACCAAATCTTTTGAGCTAAACACCAGAATAAATGAATATGCAGAATTTTTTTTTCTCTCCCAACGCATGCTTTAATGAATGACTCATTCCCTTTGTTCCAGGAGAATTGTTGGAGCTCTGGTGTTTTCAGGCTCTGAGCAAGGCAAGCTTGGGAGGAGGAGTTATTGTCTTTTATTAGACTAGATGATATAGTTGGAAAAAAAAAAACAGGCAGGATTTCAGGCATGTGATCCTTTCCTTCAGGTTTGGAGCTGCTTTTGCTGCCTTCAAGCTGACTGCAAGTTCAAAACAATCGTTGCAATATTTGGCTGGGYTGAGCCAAAGTCAGTGCAGTTGTCCTCAGCTTTTCCTCCTGACCTGGGAAAAGAGTTCCTGGAGTTCTGTGCCAGCTCCACCTYGGGCTAAATGAAAGCTCTTTATCATTCCACCCATTAAATGATAGCAGCCCCTTTGAACATATTTACCCACAGGTCTGTTTGGCTTCCAGTTGCTCCCTCATAGCTGATAAATAAAATCAATTGGAGATAATGAATGGCATTCCAGCCTTCTTCCTCCTGATGTTTGGATGGAAACCCAACCTTCAGGTAATTCCAGTGCCACACTGGCAACATTTGCAGGGGAGGAAAAGGAGGGAGGGGCAGATGCTGCAATTTAAAACTTCTCTCTGAATAATTTGGGGAGGGAATAAAAATCCCCAAGGTGACACTTGTGTAAACTTAATGGGGAATCTCTCTCTTAGAGCAGATCCTGGGGCTGGAAAACTTTTCCATCCGGGGAAGGGACAGCAGGAGGAGGAGACACCCTGAGCTATTGGGCTGTTGGGTGAGTGGCAGCCAAGAGTTTTGCAYATCCCTGGCTGCCAGGGGGAAAACTTCCAGCCCCCATCATGCTACCCCACTAACACGAGGCTGTGGGTGATGCTGCCCCCAGGCAAGGTGGATTTTGGGGCAGGTGACCAAGCAGAGCCCCAAAACCCTCAGAGTTTACCCATGCACTGGTGTTTTTCAGGTCTGCTCTGTTTCTTTCAGCCTGGCTGGCTGTGGGAACGTTTTCCTCCCCCTCTCCCACTGCATCTGACTCAGAAAATGTTTGAAAATCCCAGGTTTCTGCTGTCTCCTGCCTCTCCCACTCTGGGTAACRGGAGGCTGAAGGAGAAGCAAACAAAGGCGTCCTTATGCTCTGGAGAGCTGATGGGTCGTGCAGCAGCTACTCCTCCTGTGCTGCTGCTGCCCTCCTGGGAATCTGGCCTCCCCATGGTCTGCAGCACTTCCAGGCAYGGTGAAGGCCTCCTTGGCGTGGCTGTCACATCCAAGGCAGGGCTGGGGCTGGGAGAGGGCTGTTTTTATCAATTATCCAAGCTGCAGAACATGTCTGAGCCTTTCGCTGTGCCCACGGTCCTGCTGGGCTTGGATGGGTGAAGAGGTGACAAAGCCAGGCAAAAAAGCACAGCAGGCACCTCATAACCCTGCTCATCTGCACTTGTGTGCTCACTCCTGTCTGAAAATCATCTTGCAAGTTTGTTGGGGGCAGAGTTTCCCTTTTTTTAATGTTTGTGAAGGAGTGAGCACTGCAGGTCCCTGCTCCATGAGCAGGAAGCATCATTTGAACTGGAACAGTGCCAAGCTGTGAGTCCCAGGGACAGAGGGTGGCAGGTGGTTTATTTCCAAAATCCACTGCAAAAGCAGGGACCAGATCTGACCTCATCCCTGTCTGCAGCTTCCCCATGAGGAGAAGAGGAGGGGCAGGCAYTGATCTCTTCYCTGACCAGTGACAGGAGCTGAGGGAGTGGCTGGAGCTGGATGGAGCGAGCTTTAGGTTGGATATTGGGGAAAAGTTCTTCCCCCAGAGGGTGGTGGGGCACTGAGCAGGCTCCCCAGGGAAATGGTAACAGCACCAAGGCTGATGAGACTGGATTCAAATAAAGGAAAGGCATCTGAGGGTCTACACAAGGCAGAGCAAATCTGGGACTCCTTTTCTCTGCCTCTCAGGACTCCCATCTGCAAGCAGGGATCAACCCCTTGCTATTTTGCTATTTTGCTATTTATTTTTCCAAATAGTGGCTCAGATGCATGAGGAACTGCATCAGGCTCCTGCTGCAGCACTGGGTTGTCATAAGAACACAGGGAAAGAATCACAGGCCCTAAGCAGAGTCCCTGTGCAYGTTCAGGTTGGCACCTGGGAGAGATGAGGAGAAGCATTTCCAAGAGATCCGCTGCGGAGGATTTTGAAAGCGTTTTCAAGCCCATGACCTTGTCACTAGAGCTTCCAAACCTTGTGATGGCCAGCAAACCTTCATCCCTGTGCAGTGTCCTCATCTTCTTTATATAAACCCAAGCCCCAGGCGAGGGCAGTGGGCCAAGCCAACACACACAAATTCCTTCCTTCCCTGCTTCCACCCCGCTCTGCTCCGTGCATGGGCCCCACATGGGGCCTTGGACAGAAAGGTCAGGACCATTTGGTGTCCCCTTACTTTGGCCAGTGAAAGGGTGTCTCTGGCTGTGCAGCCTTCTAAAAATAAGCCAGCCTTGCAGAGAGGTTTTGCTCTCCACCACACGCAGGAGTGAAGGGACAGGGGAGGTGGGAAAGGTGTCGGGAGACGGAGGCGTCCAAAAACGCTGCCACGCTGCTTCCCTCCAAAGCACACATATGCTTCCTCTTTGTGTGAGCATCCT
The DNA here is from genome assembly GCA_902810485.1 of Alauda arvensis. Lineage (NCBI taxonomy): Eukaryota > Metazoa > Chordata > Aves > Passeriformes > Alaudidae > Alauda > Alauda arvensis. The sequence goes on along the minus strand of CADDXX010000150.1, from coordinate 39,002 downwards.
GCGTGCTGGGAAGGGGGCAGAGAGGGGAGGAGAGGCCTCAGAAAGCCTCTCTTGCCACTGGCATGGAATGCAGACATGCTGGAAGGGTCGCCAATGGACCCCTGCCCTGGTGAGCAGGCGCTGGGGACACGGGCACAATGCCTGTGTGTGGGCAGGTGCCACCACTGTGGCTGCAGTGGGACATAGAGCAGTGCCAGCAGGCTGAGAGGGGCTTTGAGTGGGGGCTTTGAGTGGCCATGGTTTGGGGGAGAGCTCCTGTGAGAGAGCCATGGGCTGCTCAGAGCAATGACAGCTCCTGCTGGGTCGGGATAGATACGGGGAACATACGGGGTGTAATCCTTTGGGAACATGTCTGCCTGCCCTAGGACAGGTCACCAAGGCAGATTTTAGGGTTTGAACACCTTCAGGACTCTGAGGGGTCCAACAGCACCGAGCAGGCTGCAGAGGTGGCCAGAGCACTGAGGTTTCAGGTCCTGGCAAAGGATCTCCCACCACCAGAGCTGGCTTGTACAAACCAGATCACTTCAGTGTTCTTCTTCATCACTTTTGGTTTTTTTTATTCCTTTGGCTTACCATGCAAATATATCCTGTGACAGCACTTCTGCTGTGATTTTGAATACTGAATCCAGCTTGATGTCCTATGAAAGGCATTTCTCACTTGACTTTTCCCAGGCAATCCTGCCTCGACCAATTAATTGCTCATCTAAGCAAGCCCACAAAGTGTGACAGAGTCAGCAAGAGACAGCAGAAAAATGTGCCAGAAAACCGTGGATTTACCCTGGCTTTCAAAATCAGGAGAGTGTTTCCATCATGTTTATGGAGAGCTTGGAAGTTTTCATCCTGAATGCTGCACGTGGGTCCCCTGGGTAAAAGGAGGGGGATTTCAACCCAAAGGAGTGTAAAGAAGGTCAGAGGAATGAAGAGCCAACCCCAGGGGAAGGAACTAAATCCTCCTGGTGTTGGAGATGGATTTTAGTCATTATATGAGCAGTCTCGTATTTTATAGCTGCCTAAAACAGCTGATTGTGGGATTTGAGCAATCACTGGCCATATATTCTACACTGTAATCAGGAATTAATCTGGCCAGCTGCCCACAGCTCTGTGATTGCATCTCTCCAAAGAGCCTTACAGCATTCCTGGAGGTCTGGGTGGATGGCAAGCACTGGGAGCAGCCATCAGTCTCTGCCAAAGCAGAGCAGGAGATGGTGACAATAAATAAACTGGAGGTCAATCCAATTTCCTGCGATGGGCCATGTGAGAGAGGGGAAGGGTTTGTCTGTGTGGGAACCACCTGACATTGTCCAGGCAGCCATCCTGTTAAACCACCCTCTCCTTCAACAGGTAAGGGTGCAAATGTGCCTCTCCAAACCCAGATTTGACACCCACAAGGCAGGCCCAGCTCGGGAGCTGTGGAATGTCAGGAACACACAGTGACAGCCTCTGGATGTGTGTGAGCCAAAAGCTGGGGAAAACCTTTGTGTGGAGAGGAAATTAAGAGCTCTTCACTTGGTTCCTTCTGGGTAACTGCCACAGGGCTGGCTTCTTCTCTTGTTCTTGCCAAGGTCAGGATGAACCATACACAGGAAACAAAAGTTTGAGTTCAGACTTGGTGATTTATTCTCTCTTATCTATTTACAGACTATTTACAGACTCATTAGCTGTGAGATCTAACTAGCTGCTCGAAAAAGGAGGCAAAATGGCTTCTACTGWCTTTTTCTAAGGTCTTTTAAGCACTATTTACCCAATAATGAGATGACACCTGTATTATTTATGTTTCTGACCCAATGGTGACCACCAAAGGCCTGCAGTGCAGATCTTTTTCACCCAGCTACAGAAAACCACCTAAACCCATGAAGAAAAAGGAAGAAGAAGGTGAAAAGAAGGACATAGACAACACCTTAAATCTTCCATCTTGGCTCACACACATTGCTATATACTAAAATCTTAAATCTATGTTTTTCACTCTGTGAGATCACACAACACCATTCAAACTCCACACTCACAATCTCTGCTGTCACTCAGTGTTGGAAGCCTGTWCMAAGGCYTCAGGTCAAATGTGGTGCTTGCTTGAGGGTCAGCACCTTTTAACACAGAAARMCTAAAATTTTTAGCTTCTAGGATTCTAACAGGTAACTGCTGTAGATCAAAGCTGCCTGATAGCACAGGCAGCATTGGTGCTKACACTGGAGGACAATTCACCTGAGCTGAAGTGTAATAAACTATGAAAGCCTTGGTGATAACCTGGGGAGGCTGCTGCTTCCCCAGGAAAACAAAAGATTTTGCTAAAAACCTTCTTGTCCCCCTGTTTTTGACATGAATCACCAGGAGAGGCACCTGGCTGTGATTGCAGCTCCCATCCCAGCTCTGAGCTTGGGCCGCTCGTTCTGCCTTTCACTGTCTGTAACGAGGAGAGATTAATTAATGGCTTTAACCTGTAAGGGGGTAGATTTAAATTGGATGTGAGAAGGAAATCCTTCCCTGTGAGGGTGGTGAGGCACTGGAACACGTTGCTGAGGGGTGCTGTTGAAGCCCCATCCCTGGAAGTGTCCAAGGCCAGGCTGGATGGGGCTTGGAGCCACCTGGGATAATGGAAGGTGTCCCTGCCCATGGCAGGGGATGGAGCTGGATGAGCTTTAAGATCCCTTCCAACCCGAACCTTTCCATGATTCTGTGAATCACATTTACAAAACATTGCAGGGTTCTTCAAYGAGCACTTGACAACCACAGAATGATCTTATTAAAAGTGAGCGTTGGCTTGACTTGGATGATGTCCCAACCAAGATTCACCTCCCAAACAAAGCTGAGGTGAGCCAGCTGCTCTCCAGGCTATGAACAGCAGCAGCTGTGGTGGGCAGGAAGCAGTGCAGGTAACACTTCCCATTCCCAGCTCAGCCATCACCTCTGGTCACAACCAAACAAAGCTCCCAAAAGCTGGTTTGATTCTCCTCTGCTCCTCTGCGTGCTGCTGGGAACCCCTTTGTGCTGTGCTCTGCAGRGAGGAGGGGAAATGCAGCCAAGGGAAGCAGTGCAAAATCTGCCTCTGGAGGTTCCTTTCACAGGGAGCTGCRGGGACTTTCACACACGTATAGAAACTTATTAATAATAATAAACAGAGCCGTCTGGAACATTCCTACATGCTGGGGAGGGGTTAGTGCTTCCAAGGCAGGGAAATCCAGCGGAGGAGGGAAGAGGGAGTGCGAGGATAAACGGGAATGTTGGCGTGGGGCTGCACCCAGAGCTTGGATCTCTGGAGGAGGGGATGGGGAATTGCCTGCCCCCGACTCAGGAGAGCCAGCCCCGAGATCAGAGCCAACAGAGGCTGTTATTGCTGGCAGGAGCAATGAAATTAAAGAGATGTTTCRCTATCCATCATCAGGTGTGTCAGTTTTCAGCACTTAACGGCTGCGAGTTAAAGCCTTTCTGGGCTGCATTTCCAGTCATTGGCTTTTAATTTCGGGCACAAAGGAGGGAATTACACTGGAAGTACTGCGGGTGAGATTTCCTCCCTCCTGCCACACATTTCCACGGCAATGAGACTTCATGGGCAGCGCCTTCCTTGCCAAAGCAGAACAATTAATTCAGTTCTTTACCTGGYCGCTTGTCCAAAATCGCTCTGGGGTGATGGGAGAACTGAAGAAAAGAGCCCCTTCGCTCTCACAGCCACATGAGTGTGTGTCAGAGAGAGATACAGGCTCCTTTYTGGCACTTGTCAGACAACAGCAGCTTTTCCAAGGCGGCATCATATGGATTTTCTTTTTATAACCATCTCTCTCGTGGAAATCCCCATTGGTCCCTGCAATTCCAGCAAAGGAGAGCGTCTAATTCAGCTCCTTTTCCCCCGGGAAGATGCAGCTGATTGTGCAATAGCAATGTGTAGCAGCACGTTAATGGTGCTTGGCACCTTCCCGGGCTGCACGGGAGGCAGGGGATATTGCTGTCATTATGGAATTAGTCATGCTGGAAACACCGCGGGGTTTGTTTAATCCGAGGAGAAAAGGAAAAAAAAAAAAAAAAGAGAATCGGTGGGGTGGAGTGAGCAGAGGCAACAACGGCAGCTTTCTGAGAGGGAGCCAGGGCAGGACCTGGCACCTCTGCCAGCCCAGGGGATGTCCCAGCAGCTCCCCGTGTTCCGGGAGCCCGGGGGTGTGCGTGGCTTTGGGGGGGTTTTTCACCATGCACGACCATGCGTGGCTGGATTTGGGCAGGTGTAAAACAGTCAGACCCCCATGGGAGGAGTGGTCTGGTGTTACGGCTCTCGTTCTTTTTCTTGTCCCACCAWGGSCAGGATGGAYGATACACGGACATAAATTTGAGTTCTTGGGGATTTATTRTATYTKATCTATTTACWSATTATTTACAGACTCAYGAGMTGTGAGCTCTACCTAACAAGRTAGGAAAACGASGTAAAATGGCCAACTACTAATTTTCCAAGGTCTTTTAATCACTATTTACCCAATGACAAGATGACACCTCTGTTATTGATGTWTCTGACCCAATGGTGACCAMTAAAGGTCTGCAATGRGGACCCTTTTCACCCARTKACAGAAAACCACCCAAACCCATGAAGAAGAAGGAAGAAGAAGGTGAAAAGAAGGACTTTAGACAACACCCCAAATCCTCCATCTTGGCTCACACACWTTGCTRTAKACTAAAATCTAAAATCTATGTTTTTCACCCWSTGAGATCACACACTTSTACAAACTSCACACCCASAATCTCAGTGCTCTCACTCARTGTTGGAAGCCTGTTCCAAGGCCTCAGATCAAATGTGGTGCYTKCYTGAGGGTCASCATCCTCTWACAYAGAAAGMYRAAAATTYTCASCTTCCAAAGTTCCAACAGTCTGGAGGGAAAGACACACACGGGTTTCTTTGCTGACACACAGAGGTTTCTGGAGAACCCGTGGTCACACTCTGGGGATGCTCTTCTCTTGAGGAGAGTCCAGGCCAGTKCTCCCTGCCCTGCTGCCCTCCAGCTTTCATTGCAACCCTGCTCCACAGTCTGGCATTCTGCAGGTCCCCTCTGCCTCCCCAGGCCTTTCTGGCCTCAGGCACCATCGTCACACACTTCCCCTCACATCCTCTCCTCTGGAACCAAGGGCACAGCCTGAGGTGATCAGCCCAGTGACCTGGGTCTGAGCCCTGGGTCCTGACCACCCCTGGCCCAAAGAGGAGCAGGTGCCCCATGAGGTGCATCCAGCTCCTTCTGAGCACTCAGGAAACATCTCTGCAGCCCAGACCCACTGCCCCTCTGCTGSCTCTCCACCCCAGCTGGGCTCCAGGCACCTCTGTTTCACAGCTGCAGTGGTGTGAAGCCCTCCCCATGTCCCTGGCTGTGTGCTCAGTGCCAGGGCACAGCTGGGATGGTGCCAGCTGAGGAATTGTCTGCCTCCAATCTCCTCCTCCCCAAGCCAAGATTTGATGGGTTTGCAGCAAACTCCGTGGCTGCTCATCCCCAACCTGTGCAGATTTCATGTACTGTCAAGGGGCTCCAAATGCTGAAGGGCCAGGAGAGGATTGGGCTGGACTAAAGGAATGCACAGACAGGTCCCTAAAGCTGCTGTGTGACTCAGCTCACAGGAGACACTGCCATGTGCAATGCCACAGGGAGCCAGGCCAGAAGTCTTGTCCTAAGGAGAAGGGCTCTCTGTYCCTCCTCCAGCTGCCCACACCAGATCCCCTGCCAGGAGTTTTCCTGCTGCTGCAAGGTCCTCACAAGGCACATTTTCTACCAGTTGCTTCTGGTGCCACAGGAAAATGTCTGCAGCCAGCCTGGCTGTGTGGTGGAGTGTGTCCCCCTGCCTCATTTTTGAGGGATGTGGAGCAGAGCTCCCATCAGCAGCCTCCCTGCCTCTCTCGTGGCCAGGGGGGAAGAGAGACGTGGTGGGGATGTGCTCTCCCTGCTGGGTACTGCTAATTAACATAAGAAACACTTCCAGAGGCTATGAGGCATCTAACCAGAGTGTAATTAGCTGCATGGGATTTGCTAAGTGTCTCAGCAGCCCGGACAACAAGCAGGGAACCTGGGGGCCAGCCTGTGCCAAGGAGCTGTTTGTGAGAGCAGAGCCCCYCGAGGGATGCTCAGCACTGCCCTGGCTCACTCTGTGCCTGCTCCAGGGCTGTGCTGGGATGTGTGCAATGGCCAGGGTCCTGCTCCCCACCCCAGGCTGCCAACAGCACACACATCTCTCTCCTCTTTGCTGTAGCTTGTTTCATATTTATGCACCCAATGCTCGGGAACACCCCAACAGTTCATGTGCTCCAAAAGTCCAGAGCTCTGCTGAGGTTATTTTGCTGTCTGTGTTTCTTTTCCCTCTTTTTCTCCTTGGGCTCTGCAAAGGTGCTGGCACTGGTTCTCCTGCCTGGGGGTGGGAGCAGGCTCCCCAGCCGGTGTCAGGGTGGATGCTGGTCACCTCCACCAGCTTCTCCCAGCACAGGGGCAGGGATGCCCTGCTGGGATTTCATCATCTCAGCTSCCTTTGCCAGGCCATGGAGATCTAGGGAATGCCAAGGAGAGGGTGTACTAAAGATGCCAGGTGAGTCACAGCTCCAGGAGCACCAGACCTTGCCCACTGAGCACCCACAGGTGTCCACGGGCAGACCCAGGCAGGGTTGTCACACCCCTTGGGACCTGTGAGCACAAGGTAGAAAATATTTTTTTGCTGCTTCTGGACTTCATGGTCACCGTGTGATGGGCTGGATTTAAATGATCTTSTTGAATCTATCCTTTAGTGGGATAATAAACCCACCCACTCAGATCTCTGGAGGCTTTGGAAGCCACAGACAAAGGGATCTCTCCTCAAGAGGCTACACCAGAGGCAGTAGGACACCTCCTCTTTTGGATTAGCCAAAAGGGGACAAAAATAGCCTCAATCCCACCGGAAGGCTGAACCTGGGTTGTGATTCATGCYCTGGCTGTTTGCCCACGAGGTTTGCACAGGAATTTGTGAGTGGAGCTGTCGGGTTTCTGGCCCCAGCCACCCCGAGTGCCTGCAGGAGGGATGAGCCCTTCCTGAAACGTGCCAAGGCTTGGGAAGGAGCATCACGTCACGCCTGGCASGAGGAACCTGCTCCAAACATAATGCAGCTCCCCTTCAAGGCTCCCTTTTCTATTTTTGCCTGCGTGGAGAGGGGTAAAATGTGCTTTTTTATTTTGCTTTTCATGAAACCCTGCATGAGATGAAACACAGAGCAAAAGGTCTGGAAAAGGGGGGATGGGGAGAGAGRAARCAAGGCAGCAACCAAAAATCTGTCACCTGCTGATGATGTGAGAGGAGGTGTCTGGTCCTGTTGCAGCTCTGTGTGTGCTCTCCTGCCTCCAGCCTGGCAGCCCTTGCCTGTCCTCCAGGAAAAAGGAGTCCCAGTGACTCACAGGAGTAATTGAGCAACACCAGGGGCTTCATGGCAAGGATCTGGGCTGAGCAGGACAAACCCTGTGACAGCTTTGGCACTGAAATAATTCYCTTTCCCAGGGCTTTTTGCACTGATTTTAGGCATCTTCTTCCCTCCCCTAATGGAAGAGAAACAGATCTGTATGGTCAGACATCAAGAGAGCCCCAAATGAGGGGAAAAAAATGATATTCACTCGCTTAATATTTGATAAAATCCAGYCCTGTCTGAGCCCAGGGTGATTTGGTTTAACCACAGTGCACAGGGGAGATTTTTTACAGGACTTTGCAGACAGAGGCTGAGTCTCCTGGGTCATGCTGTTATCTCATGAGCAATCACTCTCGTCCATGCTGGGGTAAATGAGAAAAAGTTTGGGATGAGGGAAGGGGCTCCAGGTGCAAGGGAAACCCCAGGGATGGCTTTGAATGGCAACTGCCTGCCTGCACTGAGRTTTGCCCAGAGGSTGAGATGTAAGTGCTCATCTCCTTYGCACACAGGGTGGGAGATTTTTTTAATTGCCCACCTCACATCCCCCAAAAATTAATAAAAAAAAATTTCCTTGGGCAGGAAAGCTTCATTTTTTTCCCATTCCCTGTGCTTGCAGGAAATAAAAGCTGCTCCCTGCTGCTCCTCTGGCCTCCCTGGTCTCTGGTGTTTCTCAGCCCTGGCCTCAGCCCAGAGTTCTGCAGCTGGAAGCACCCTCTCAAGGGTGAGATCTCGCCCAGATGTGGGCAGGACTGTGCCTTGGTATTTTGGTAATTAATGGAGTGACTGCAAATCCAGTCAGTTSTCACCTCTGTGGGTCTCTGCTCTGCCCTTGGCACTGGGAATTGTGGAGCAGGGACTGGTCACCAGTCACAGCTTCATTTTGCTGAGGATGAGGCTGCAGCTCACTCTAACACCAGGAGAGTCCTGGAAGAACCTTTAATCTTGGCTTTTRAGGGCTTCTGTCTCTGTCTTAAAAGCACATCTGCTGTACCTGTGTCACCTCACCAAGAGCAGGGCTGGAGCCTGGGCTCCTGTGATCATCCACAGCCTGACCACAGCACATGTGCTGTCCCAGAACAGTGAATCCCCCCTCAGGAGCTGCCCAGTGTCACTGCCAGGGTGCAGGCAGGACAGGATGGAGGATGCCAGCAGGAAGGCAGGGCCCTGGCACAGAGAAAGGCAGCACAGCCTCCAGCCTCACTCCTGGAGAAGGTTTGTTCTTCACATCCTCCAGGGATGGCACCCTCTGGACTCTGCCCTCCTTCCTCCCACCCAGCAGCAAGGCTGGGATATTTGGAAGGTCCCTTCCCCCCATTCCTTCCCCCATTCCTTCCCCCCAGTCCTTCCCAAGGGCCCAGGATGTGATTCAGCCCATCCCAAAGCAGGTGATCCACATCCTCCAAGCACCTGTATCTCCTCCTCAGCTCCAGTGTGAGCCTGGCATGGGAGCTCACCTGAGCACCTTTGGGTGCTGGATCAGGCCCTGCACACCCTGGAAAGCTGAGCAGCCCCCTGGCCTTGCAGGAATTGAAATTTTCTGGGATTGAGGGTGATCCTGCAAGGTGCAGCATGTGCTGGRCAACCACCAGTTCTGCTGGGTTTGGGGCTGCTCTGTGCCCTGACTGCCCCATCCATCAATCCACGCAGCCTGGCAGGACATACCCTGTTCAAATCTGCCACCCAGCTTTAATTTTTCATGTTTCTTATGCTGCAATTTTTTTTTTCCCTGAGAAATTATTTAGGCAGATGGCTGAGCTTGGTATTAATACACTTATTTCAACATTTGCATAGAGCATCTGTTAGGGAAAAAAAAAACCCTAAGTTTTGCAGGTTTGAAAAAAATTTTTTTTTGCATCTTCAACTTGAATTCCAAGAACCTCAGAAGACGACCACTCCTTCTAAGAATGCTGACAATTTTCATTTATTATGCCAGTAAGATGGCACTCCACTGAAATGTCAGTCACAAGCAGATGATTTGGAAGGGGAGAGGGAAATGAGTGTGTGTGTTACAGAACTGATSCAGTCTAGACAAAAAAAAAAAAAAAAGGGAAACTTTGAAAAACAAGATCCTCAAAGGGTGGCCTAGACAAAGCTGCTGAGAAATTACATTTTTTCTCTAAGAGGAGATCTGACAGTTTGTCGAAATCCCACATACCTCTTTCTTCCCTGGTAAAAATAACCTCCTACAAGAATTTTCAATTATTAATTTTTGGGCTAGCCACAAYAAAAAGAAAGCCTCATGATGTGGTTCATCACTGCATGTGAAGAAGGAGCCMTTCCCTTCTGCCCAAACCCTCGGGGTCACCTCCCTGTTAAACCCCCAGTGCCAGTGCTCTACTCCCACCCAAAGGACTGTCCTGGGTTATTTTATTTCTCCCTTTTATGACACAYGGAGCAAAGTCAAACAGTAAATATCTCCCTGATGTTTTCAGCTGGCCTCCGCAGCACGGGGTCTGTCCTGATGAGCTTTAATAACAATTTCTGCCCATCCCTGAGAGCTGCAGGTCAGGCTCAGCTCTCAGCMCAGACGTGCATTTGTGTAATTGCCTCTGCAAAAGGCTTTCTCTCTGCTTTAATAGCACGTGGSTTTAGGAAGGTGGCTGTTTGTGCCTTCAGTTTTTGCTCTGGCTCCCTCATTATCCCCCCCAAGCAGCACAGAGGGTGCAGCCAGAGGCAGCCAAGCCCCACTTTTTCACTTGTGATGATGGAGACTGATCTCAGCAGGTCTCAGTGGAGTCACCCAACCTACAGCCACATTGATTCTGGGCAGCATCTTTGGTTTGGAGGCACTATGGGTTTGGAGCTTCACTTTGCAAGGGCAAGAACAGCTTTTGAGCTGTACCTGTGACAGGTTCTCCCTTGGTTTGGCACATCCCTGTATCCAGCACCACTCCGGCCCAGGGGGTTATAAATCACAGCATATACATGCTTTAATTATTTTGTCAAAATGATTTATAAGCTCTAACTCTCTGCAAAGTACCAGGCTGTACCCGTGGACCTTTTCTGGGCCTTACCTGTGTTAATTCTGCTCTTCCTCCCACATTCCTGCCCAGGGGATGGATGGTGCTTCCCTGAGTCTGGCAGCTCCTCACCTTGGGATGGACCTGGCACTGCAGGGATGTTATCCCAGCTCCAGCCAATGTGCCACATGCAGCCCCCRGGGGTCACTCAGTTTATCCCATCACAAACTTTTCTGGCAGGGTTTCAGCTCAGCCAGAGGGACCAAGATTTACATCCAGGGCTGAGGCCATGCCAGAAATAGCTCTCATAGCAGGCTGCATCCCAGAGCACAGGTAAGGGGGCTGTGATTTTTTTTTGGTTTTTAATGCCCTGCTTACCCCGTGGCTGAAGGGTTGTAATTTATGGCTCCGAAATACAACCGGGGGGGGTTCACGGCCTTCATGCTTTGGCTCCCTCTGCTTTATCAGCCGCCTCATTCCTCACAGTTTTGCATGACAGCACAAGGGCTGAGTGCCACGAATGGCATGCAGATAAAAGCAGGGGGGAAAGGCTTYTCCCTCCAAGTCCAGCGCCGATGGAAGGGTGAAAGGGAGGCGGGGGGAAGGAGGGGAATGTGAAGGGGGAGGCTCTGGAGAAGCTGTGGGGATGCCTCTGGAGCAGGCAGTGGGAGATAGGCAGAGTGGTGATGGAAACCAAGGGTGGATGCAACCCCATGGATGCTGAGGGGCAGGAAAATCCCTTTGGATGGTGGGGGCAGAGGCAGTGGTGGCCACACTGGGGTATCCCATTTTCCAGCCTCTCTGTGCAGCCACGGGGATTTGCTCTGGGTTTGCTCTGGCCTCACCTGCTCCAGCCTCAGCCCCTGCACAGAGAAGAGACCCTGCAGGAAAGCTGAATCCTGTGCAGGGAAAGCTGAGGAGGCATCCCTGTGCCTTCCTTCATGGCAGCAGTTTGGAGAGTCAGAGTGAAGATGAGTCCCTCTGCCTTCCCTGCTCCGCTCCTCCCTGCTGAACTTCCTCCCCTGCAATTCCAGCTATATTTAGATGGGAGGTAACAGGAGGGATTGTTGGCATGTCAGAGGACTCGTTTCCTCCCGGGATTTCCAGTCAGGGGCAGAGCAGCAAAGCCTTGGTTATGTCCYTGCAGAAGGAACCAGAGGAGGCTCCTGCTGGAGCTGAGCTCCTGCACCTCCTCAGCTTTCCAGCCTGCTGGCATCCAGGTTTGTCAGCAACAAACACTGGGGCCAGGGCTTGGTCACAGCTCTCTGCTCTGAGCTGAAGGATAAGGCTTTTTTCTGTATTTCTCTATTTCTCTATTTCTCTATTTCTGTATCTCTCTATTTCTGTATCTCTCTATTTCTGTATCTCTCTATTTCTGTATTTCTCCCAGCTCCACCACAGACACAATTTCACACCTTGGAAAACATTGAGTGGCGGATTCTCTTTATGCCCATGGCAAATCCTTGAGGAAGGTCCAGGCCAGGCTGTGGAGAGTCATCCATGGCCAGTCCTCTCCCTGATCTCCATAWATCCACTCAGAAAATCAAATCATGCCTCTTTGCTTCCCTCATGCTTTTCCTGGGAGTCCTTACCCAGAAATGTGCTCCCTTGCTCTGTCCATTTCCATAATTAAAGCAATAAGCAGTGGATATGATTTAAATCAAGCCTGAACTCTTGAAAAGCCACCTGTGGTGTTAAAAGCAAGTCAAAGAGTGTGTTAATAGAAGCATTAACATTTCAGCCGTGCACAGACAGTGATAATTCCAACATTCCTCTTCAAGCAGGGCGTTTCAGAGTCCCTCAGTGAGCAAGGGATGGGTTTGGGTCTGAGGGCTGGGCAGGCAGACAGGAGTGGTCTGATTTCTCAGTTAAACCTTCTAAACAGAGTATCCCACCCTGGGCCCTAGAGCCACTGGTACCTGCAGGATAAATGGGATTCAAACATGTCTTTGGCACACTGAAATCATCCCAGGACACCAGAGTGGACTAAAGCATCCTTCAGGGCATCAGTAGCACCACCCTGGGCTGTTTGCAGCCTTTGCCATGTCTCCCTCAGGCTGTCTGTCCTGCTGGAGGGCCCCRGYSATCTCTGGCACAACCATGCAGCTGGTCCTTTGCTGATGAGGTTGAGTCCAAGTTATTAATCCCATTTATATCCTCTCTGACAGGCAGGAGTCATTAAAAGTCTGTGAAAGGGCATTCCAGCAGCAGAATGAGCCCTCTGCCATCAGTCACTGCTGTCCCAGGGCCGGTGCTTTGGGGTGCTTGGGGACAAACTGGGCCCATCCTGGCTGCAGAAGTGGTGCAGATGTGCGAGGATGTGCTGTGCCCAGCTCTCCCCTGGGCTGTCTGCAAACACCTTTACCCATTTCCAGCCTTCCTTTGCCCAAAATGCTCAGTCCACGAGCAGCTTGACACTGATACTGCTCGAAGTGGAAAGCAGAGGAAAATAAAAACCAGGAGAGGTTTATACTCACCAGTGCCAAAATGTTCAAACCAAATAAATTTCTCCTGAGTTTACTGTCTGGAAAAGCACTTCAAAATGCTTTRCTGTTCCAGGCTGTTGTGATGTGCCTGCTCMCATGTGCACAGGGACAGGCTCCAAGGAGGGACAATAACACCAGGACCTTCTCAAAAAACCCTCAATTAACTTTGCTTGGCACATGCTTAAGATGAAGCATGTGCTTAAATCCATCCCCCAAGAGCACAACCCTCAGCCATGGTGGGGAATCCATCCTGGAGCCAGGCAGTAACTGATTCTCCAGAGCCATCAGCTGGGRCTTAAAACATGTCCTCAAGTGCTCTGCGAGGCAGGGGCCAAAGTCCCACTGAGTCAGCTGAGTCTGCCTCTCCATTTTTAATTAAATTCCAKTTTTACAGCAGGGAAAAAAATGCTCACAAGCAGCTGATTAGAGATTCTTCAGGTCTTTTGATCAGCATGGGACAGAGGAGATGTTCAGTGTGTCATTAAACATCCTCTGATGGCTTCTAGAAGTCATATATCTGTCTTAAAAATGTGTTATATTAGATTTCTCTCTCTTCCATGCTTGCTGCTTCATGATTTCACCTTCTCCAAGTAGACCCTCAGTGTGTAGTGAGGACAGAGCAGCATTTCTGCTTGCTCTGCCCCACAGTCTGTGTTCTGCACAGCACAGATCCYGTTTCTGCAGAGTTTTAGGGAGCTGACATCCTCCCCCTCACTATTCACACGCRAAATGGGGTGAGGAACAGTCCAAGGGCACGTAGAAGTTGGCAGCACATCTGGAAACTGGCATGCTTTGACAGCAAAGCCCACTGCTTGCTCCTCCCTCATAAAACTCTGGTGTCTGCCTGTCTCCATCCCTCACCTTCATCCAGCACCTTGAACTGCTGGTTGTTCTTGCAGGGAAGGTCTTGTGGGATGTGGAGAGCCTGCTTCTCTGACTGTTCCYTTGGTGCTGCTTCACCATGACTGATTAGAGCCCTTGAGAAGCCCTTTCCTGGCACTTCCCACAGAGGCAAAGTGGCTGTTCCCATCCTGGTTGCTCTGCCTGTGCTCAGGCATCTCCTCCCTCTGCGCTCATCACTCCCGGTGTATCCACAAACTTCATTTTTCACACTAAGACAGACTGAAAAAACTTCAGCTCCTCGACTGCTGTCCCCTTGGCCTGACACTAAATATTCTTCAGCACGGGGTGTGCTCTTGAAAAGCACACAGATCCAAGTGCTGCCTCTCAGGGCTGCCRTTTAGCTGAGATCTGTGTGTTATCATTCATCTCCCCCCAGAAAGGCGGTCCCAYTCACCAGCGTGGCTGGATTCCCCTGTTGCACATCAGGCCTGCCTCTTCCCTGCGTGGAGGTGTGATTTATTGCCTCTTGCTTGGCTGCAGTGAGGATAAAACCATCCCAGCAGCTCCCAGGCTGCTCTGAGAGGTGCAGTGCCCTCGTTCCTGGGGACTCCAGCGCGAGCTGATGGCAGAGATGAGCTGTGAGCACAAACCATGCCAGGCTCACCAGGCTTTCCCAGGCTCACCAGGCTTTCCCAGGCTCACCAGCTTTTCCCAGGCTCACCAGCTTTTCCCAGACTCACCAGGAGACCAGGAATCACCCCTCACCAAGGGCTGCTGGTGGTGATGGGATGGGCAGCAGCACCAGAGGGAAATTTCTGCCATGGCTGCTGACCACGAGGAGGGTGAGCGCTCACTCCTGTTCAGCAGTGCTTTGCATTCCACTGATGTCAGCAATAAATTCACCCAGTCCAGCTCCATTAATACATTTCTGGGATCCCTGAATCATACAAGCTTACACATGGCCAGAGTGGAGTGAGCCATTGGAAGCTGGACTAAGTTCTGAGGGTTTCCAGAACCTCACAGAAATGGCTTAAAATCAAGAAAGACGGCTCCTTGGGTGTGTAAAGCAAAAGTTTAAGAAACTGATAAAATAATAAATGATAAAGAACAAAATAGAAAGAGTGCACAGGTGCATGTAAGCTCATTGCATCTTGCCATGACACCCCAAAAAACACTGAGAAGCTTCGTGCTCTCCCTTAAGTACTGAGGAATTTGGGTGGGTATTTTGGCAAACTGCCCGATAGAGAATGGCTGCATTTCTGAGGGACAGGTAAAGAGACCGGTCAGTGTTTCTGTCTTGGCCTTGAGCCAATGGCTGCCAGGAGAGCAAAGAAATTTCTGGGGCTTTTCCTTTTAATTCCTAAGGTGAAACTGAAACCCTTTTTCTTTATATGGAAAACATCTGCTTGGTTTTGGGCTGCATTCCTACACCTGAATGCACACGACAGAGTGTGCAGGATGTGTGGACCAAGCACCAGGACCAGAAGATGAACCCACCTCCCTTTGTCTCCTGCTTGGTGCAGCTTGGTACTTGCACCTGCAGCAGGGGAAATCTCAGCCAAGGCTGTGGCTCCCCAAGGACTCTGCTCCGTGGGGCAGGGACCTTTCATTGCAGGAGCAGGCAGAGCAACAACTCCTGTCCAATTTCAGCATTCTGTCACCTCCCCAACCTCAGCAGAAGCCAATTCTTGCTGCCTTGCTGCTCCCAGAAGCTTTGAGCCACCCCGAAATTGTCAGTCAGACTTTACAGCATCTTGAGATTAACTTAGGAAACCACATCTCCATCAAATTTTATTTCTAAAAAACAAGACACATGGGGTACTTTGCCTGGCTGGCTGCACTGTGCAGGGCTGTGGTGCTGTGGTGCTTTTTGCTTTTYCAGTGTTCCTTGCAGGGATGAGAGACTCATAAAATCATCTTAAAAACCAAAATGATGTGTCACACACACAGTTTTCAGCTTCGGGATCCATGGGCTCATTGAAATAAAAGAAAACCCAACAGATTGGGGGAGCTGGGAAAGCAGACTCCAAGTTGTACACAGGCTTGTTCTCAAATGTCACCACCCCTAAAACAGASCATGAGAAGGGAAACCCAGGGAGAGTTAAATCCCTTTGCAGAGCTGAGAAATGCAAGGCTGCAGAGCCTGTTGTTCCCCTAGCASATCGATTTGGGATGAATACTTGGAGATACACTCATTTTCCTGAGCAGGACATCAGCTGCTTAATGCTCGTTAGTGCTAATGAAAATCATACAGCCTGAGTTGTGCTGCAGCCAGGAATTCCTSCAAGTGCTGCCATCCTCACTCTCATCTTGGGCAAGCTGCAGGAAGAGAGCCTGAAATATTGAASTTTCAATCTGTGCCAGCTTTAAACAAAGCAGGGAATGCAGAGTTTATTGRGTTGCCCTTGAGTTTTATGCAGCTGGACAGGGCAGGCAATCACCTGTCTTTGTAATGGTCCTAATAAAAAAATAAAAGTGAAGAATTGTCCCCTGGATTCCTAAGGAAACTCTGGGGTGCCTGCAGGGGGACAGCTCTCATCCTGCCACGTGCCCACGKGGTCCTTGTCCCACCAGCCCCTACAGGGATGGTGGCACACTGGTCTCTGCAGGGGACAATGRAACTGGTGGAATCTCCCCCTTAAAACCATGACTCAAAGCTTTACCCTTTCTTATCAGCCACGGGCAAGAAGCCAGGTGAAGGATTTGTTGGTCAGGAGTGTCCAGACCACAAAGATCCCACATTTCCTCTGTGATCTCAGCCAGTCCATTCACCCCTCGGCCTCAGCTTCCTCACTTTGAAAGCCTAGGCTGTAACAGCCTCTTAGAGGAAGGAAGTGTGAGGATTTCTATGTTCATATTTGTAAGACACTCGAGGGATAAGTTGAGGAGCTCCATAAAAATGTCTAGCAGTGATGAGTGATGGTTTTTCTGGGCGTCTCTTGAATGCAGCCCAGGCTGCAATTGTTCCCAGAGCACCTGTGGGTACCAAGGATGGGGAACACATTCCTCTGCTGCCTGAAGRTGGGGAAAATGGGAGGCAAAAGGAAAATCTCACATTGCTCCAGTGGGTAAAGCTTTCACTGACAACTGTGTATACCAAATCTGCACTAAAATCTGGATTAATTCCCCAAGATTTTTTTCTATTTTTGGTCTATTTCTTCAGTGTTTCCTCTGGTGCCCATGCTGGGAGCTGGCTGGGTGTGATGATTTCCCTCACTTGTCATCTCTGAAGTRTTGTGGCTCTCCTGACAGCTCTCATTCCATGCAGGGCTGAGAGTCCCTGCTTGGTCCAGTTCCTCCATTGGAAACTTGGGCTGAACAGCAAAGGTGTCAAGGGAGAGAAACCTGAACTTCCCATTCACGKAGCTGGGGAGGGAATTTATTCCAAAACACGCTATTTTAGGCACTCATTTCTGCACTCAAAGAATAAGACCACTGTGAAAAAAGAAAAAGCTTTCATGGAAAAGCGGCTGCCTGTTGGTGGGCAGTGGAAGGTGATCCATGGCTTTGCTRATGAATAGGGTGGTGTTCAGGAAATGAAATTTGAAAGTGTTTTCCATTCTAGGAAAGCCCTGGACAAGGCTGGCTCTTGCAAGAAGACATTACTTCACTTGCTTTGCTGGGGTGATCYATTGCTTTGCAGGGCCCTACAGCCTCGCCTGTGGATGCAGCCACAAGGACAGGGCTGGGAGGAAACTTCTCTGCTTGTCCTTCTGGATGAGTTSCCTTTCCATGCACTGATTAAATCTGTAGCACTGTGGAAAGCCTGATTTTCTGCATGGCAGCCTGGAAGTCTCAGGCCCAGGGAATTAAAAGATCATTTATCAACGACACCTCTTTYACCCAGAGTCCTGGTGGAGGGGGCAGCTCCTGGGTGTGATTGTGGGAGTTCTAGAGAAGCTGCAGAAGTGCAGCAGGGCCAAAAGCAAAGCACAGGAGCTTGTGTGATGAAAACATCTGTGATGAGCAGCCCTGCCTGAGCAGTGAGGGATGGAGAGGCTGAGGCTGCAGATGGCTTGCACAGACACCTTTGCACTGCCTGCCTCCCTGATGGGCACGGGGATGCCAACAACCACGCAGTCATCTGCTCCTCTGCTGCCAGGGTGCCTTGARACTGGTGTGAGAGCTCGGCCCTGGCGTGGTGACAGGGCCAGCAGAGCAGTGGTGACACCATCCTCGAAAGAGAGAGCTGCTGAGGACATGGGAACTGCTATAAATAACCTGCTGCTCGCTCCTGAGCCCTGCAGCCTCCACGAAGATGGGCAGGAGTTTGCCTCAGGCCAGCAGCATCCTGAGACTCAGGGCTGCTCAGGCTCACCTGTTACAGAGCCAGGAGGCAGAGAAGGGCAGGATTAAGCCAGAATGTTGATTTTTAAGGCTTGTGAAAGGTGGCTGTCAGGTTTCCCGTGTACATATTTGCACGATGCAGAGGCAAACACCAGAGCAGCTGAAGCCCAGGGCAGCCCAGTCAGGAGTCCTGGAAGGTACAAGACGAGGTCTTCTTGCACTTGGAGGAGACAGCTTGTGGAAACAGATCTGCTCTGGCAGAGGCTGGTTTGTGTGGCTGGGGAAGGAGTGTGAATCCCAAAGCAGAGGGCCCTCGATGGAAGCACAGCTCGCTGCCAAGGATTCCTCCTCCCTCCCCCTCTCCCTCCTCTGAGGCTCTGACACTGGAAATGGTCCTGCTGATTAGACAGTGTCAGAGCTGCTGGGCCCGAGGCTGGAACAYGGAGTGCTGTTCTGATGCCCACGTTTTCAGGAGGAAGTTGAAAAATTGAGGAAGGTGCCAAARACAGCCACAGAAACGATACACGGGCTGAAAGAAATGGCTTGTGAGGGACTTGCACAGCTCRGGCTGTTTGGCTCATCAGGGAGGAGATGGAGGGGACATTGTAGCTCATAAACACCAAACAAAACCAAAACAAAACCAGGTATTAATTATGTCTTTAATCCAGCAGAGAAGCCATAGCAAGAAGTGGTGCTGGAGCACACAGACAGYCAAACACCAGCCAGGGAAAAGGATCTGTGTATTCCCCTTCACTGTGAAGGTTAAAACAACTCTGGGGAGGGGGACCATGCTCCATCTCCTGGGATCCAGGATCTGCTGGGTGCTGGACCTCAGACAGATGGGGTCTGTGGGTCCTGGAGCTTGGAGAATACAACGATCCCTTCTGGCTCRAGGCTTTCTCATCATTCCCAGCAAGGCAGGAGGAAGGAGAGCAGCTGCTCACTGGCCACAACCCACAGATTCACCACTCAAAGCAGGCTTGTATCCTCTGACCAAAAATACCAGCCCMAGGCCTGATCAGCAGCTGCAGACCCTGATGTTCAAAGGGCTGGTGCCCAAATGTGCTGGGGTGAGACACTGGGGTGTTCTTCTCCTTTGTGCAACGAGACACTGCAAAAATCAGATGAGTCTTGATCCTGTTGTGGGCAACTCAGGCCAGACAGGCCCTTGACCCACCTGTGACAAATTTCTCTGGTGGGACTTCCAAGCTGGTGCCCCACAAGTGCATGGAGAGCCATTTGCTCCCTGCCCAAAGCTGGGTTGAAAATAACTCCAGGCTTTGTGCGATGCAAACTCAGCAGCAGCCCCCAGAAATAGGCAGGAGCCAGTGGCGTGGYTGCACATAGCTCTGTGGGGCAGGGCTGGCCCAAAATAAGGGCTGGCCAGAAGAAGAAAATGACCTACTGCAAACAGGCTGGTTCTGCTCTGCGCAGCTCCCATTCCCACCTGTGTAACGAGGTGTAAAACATTCCCCAGCCGAAACGTTAACTTGTTTATTTGCTGTCTCTGACTAGGTGTAAATACTTACTCAAAGCATGGAAAAAAAAAGAAGCTTTAAATGCTTTAACATTCAAGAAAAGTACTGTGTGTACCGGGAGTTTCAGTGATCACTCTGGGAGAGCCAAGCGCCTGAGCAAATTAGCCTTGGAGCTGAACAACCCTGCGAACGGCTGTCTGAGAGTGAGCAAACACCATGTTATTAAAGACAAATGAAAGTAGCAATTCAGCTGAAGGAGACAAAGAGTTTTGCTCATGTAGATGCTTMATCATTTTTTTCCTGCGAGCGCTTCTGCGATCAAAGCTGATAAGAGCCAAGCCTCCTTTCTATTCATCGGCCCTCCAACGATTATTTAGTGAAGGTCTGATGCAAATTGCACGTGTCACAGTCCCCACCGCTATCTGGAGCCCGTGATTCATTTCAGCCTGAAGATTGTGGTGCAGTGCGAGGCTTGTTTGTTCGAGAAATGCTCCTGCTCTAACCTTCTCCGAGGGCTCCATTAAACACAGCGCGTCCCACTCCGTCAAGAATGTGTCTCCTATTTCCAATAAACACAGCGGCAAATTAGTTCGGGAGAGGGACCCAAAGAAAACAAACACACTTGGAACGGAGACTGGAATTCGTGCAGCCTTTGAAATTCAGGGGAGTTTTTGCAGCTGGGGAGCAGAGCGCCAGGCGAGGAGCATCTCACATCATTGGGCCAGGCACCTGGGAAAGCCAAGGCCAAGGTGCTGTGCCAGGGCACAGTCACTCCCCCATGAGCCCAGATTGCTCTGGACGTAGCCAGAAGCCCATGAAAACTTGTGCCAATGTGTTCTGGAGGGCTTTAGGCCCCTCTGGGGCACCATACAAATTTTCTTTCAATAAGTAATAAAGAGACAACACGCTGCCTACTCTCCCTTCCGTGTGTTTTCTCCCTGAACCTGCTGCCATGGGAATTATTTCTGTCCAGCTGAGTCCTAAAGCCTTCCTACATCAGCACAGGTAGGGTCAGGCTGTCATGACACAGAGCATCACCCCTGAGGCATTTGCCCAGGCATCAAAGAGGCCATGACTTGGCTGGTGTGGAGCAGGGCATCCAAAGCCCTGTGTGCTCCTGGAAAAGCTGTGCCAGGAGCCAGGAAAGTGGGCTCCCCAAGGCTCCTGCTGCCTTCCTGACTCCTGCATGGATTGGCATCACGGGCTGCAGGCTCCACTGACCCTGCTCCTCACAGCCTGGCTCCTCCACATGGAGCTGGTGCTGGAGCCATCGCTCCCATCAGCCCTGAATTTCCAGTTGAAGCAATCCCTGCGTGGAGCCTGCTGTGCTCTGGCTCTCCAGACAGCTGATCCTGCCCAGGACTCCTCCTAGCAACAAAGAAGTTTGTGCCCAATGTGATAGTAAACATGAGAGGTGGAGTGAAAAGCGTGCAGAGCCAGGAGGGCTGGAGGAAGGGGCTCCCTATCTTGAGCAGAGGAGCTGGCTTGGTTTCTCTTCTTTGGAGCTGGGGCTGATTTCATGAGGAGAACAAGGCAGAAGATATTTCCTTTTTCCTTGTCTGAGTGCGTCAGATCTTGAAGTCTCCAYTGGCTCTGCCAGAGGCAGCAGTGGCTGCCATGGCCAAGGGGGGAGTGTGGTGCATGCAGCAAGCACACAAAACCCCTCTCACCACTTTGCACACTGTCAGGATCCTGCACCTGCRTTCAATCAATCCTAATTCTGCAGCTTTTTTGATGTGGAAGGGCCAGAAGCTGGAACCACTCCTTTTTTTGTGTACCCCGATCTGAGTATATGGCAATAATTGTCATCTATTTTAGTTATTACATGTATAGAGATGTGAACATCTGAAGTGCAGAGCTGTGATTTATGTTTCCTGCACAGCTGGATCCAAAAAAACAGAGAATGCAGCACATGCTGTCAAACCCAGACTTTCCAAGTCCAACCTCAGAGCTCTCTGCTGATGAAGTTGTGGCCAATCCACCAAGATTAAAGAGGGTCAAGGTCAGATTTACACCCCCTGGGCCCAATCAATGGCCAGCCAAGACCATTGATTTCATGGCTGTTGAGCAGAGTGGGATCTCAGAGGTGTTGGAGAGGGCAGGTTCTCTCTTGCACTCACTGCACCAAGTGATTCAGGGCTCTGGATCTTTATGGCAAAGCTGCTTTTCTTCAGCTTCTTTRGGAATTGCATCCCAGGAAGCAATGGTGTCCCTGCCCAGGGCAGGGGCTTGGAAATWGGTGAYCTTTAAGGTCCCTTCCAACCCAAAGCATTCTGTGATTCTGTGAAGAAATATAAACCAGACTCCAATAAGATGAACCCACAGGCTCTCTGGCCCTCACCCAGCTTCTTCCCTGCCTGCCCTGCAATGATGACAGCAGCA
>CADDXX010000150.1:0-16711 GCA_902810485.1 Alauda arvensis | reverse complement strand
GGAGAGGAGAGGAGAGGAGAGGAGAGGAGAGGAGAGGAGAGGAGAGGAGAGGAGAGGAGAGGAGAGGAGAGGAGAGGAGAGGAGAGGAGAGGCAGGACCTTTGTCTCCTCCCTGGGTCCCAGGTAATGGCACTTGCAAGTAATTTCTGTCTGTGTTCAACATGGGATTACTCACTCCAAGCTCTTCAGGTTGTGTGGAGAAGAGTTATTCCTTTGCCCTATCAATAAGAATCTCCATTTGGCTGCTGCCATGCTGGCACTGTTCCTTGGGGCCAGCTGCTCTTGTCCCAGCACTGAGCTGGCCCTGGCATTGCCCCAGGTCTCAGCCATCACATTTCCCATGGGAGAGGACAGATGTCCATTCCTAACTCTGCTTTTGCCTGCCTTGAACCACAGGGCCATGTGTGGGTGCTGAGGAAAGAAAGGCACAGCACCAAACCTCCAACCCAGCAAGGAAAAGCTTCAAACCAGCTCCAGGCCGCCTCCCATTTCCAACTGGAAAATCTCTTCACTGCACCTTCTCTTCTTTGGTCATTAGACCTCCAGCTCCCATGTCTTGCAGCTCAGACTCTGGTCACTCACAGAGTCTCCTCCACCCCACCCAAAGTGCCTCCTCCTCTGGATGTTCTGTCATTAAAAATCTTTCTAACTTTTTGGCTAATTGGCAGAGGTTWCGTGCATGCTCCAGAAGAGGAGTAAATCATTATAAGCTCACGCCTCTGTAGTCAATTATAGATTGTTTTCCCAGCTCAGCTGATTTGGCAGGCGGCGGCACTGCAGTAAGMAATGAAAGCCTTGAGCCAGCGTGCCTGACGTCTGTGCTCGAGAGCAGCTCAAACCAGAACCCTGCACCTCAGCCCAGAGCCCAGCCTGGGGAGGGAAGGGTTTGGATGTGAGCCTGTCCCAGGGCTGTGCAGATTGGGCAAGTCTCTGGCTCATTATTTGTTCCCTTTTGCCCAGGTCAGAGTTGCAGCCTCTCCAATGTCCCCAGGCTGTTTGGCTYCAGCCCCTCCAGCCCATCTCTGCAGGAGGGGATGTTCAGGTGCAGCCTCACCGCTGCTTTGCTCCCATTCCTCTCCTTGTTTCCCTTCTCTGGTGCAGAGGGGAGATTCCCTCCCACCTGGCCTCCACATCAACCTTTGTGTCTGAGAATAAATGTTTGAGGAACATCTGGGATTTGTGTTCACAGAGACTCCTGTTATCTCACATACCCCAAGAATTATTGTACCAGAGCACTGCAATTCCTTGGCTGGACACCTCCAGTGCCTCTGCAGGGGCTCAAAACCCAGAGAAGCAACAATGGACCCAAGTGTCTGAGTGTCCCTTTGGCCACTGTCACTACACAGAAGCTGAGCTATTTCTTTACTCTTCAGCAACCTGAGGAAAACAAGGTATTTGTCCCCAAGGCAGGGCTCTGGAGCGTGTGCCAGGACATCACCAGGCAATGTCCAAGTGCTCTGTTTACCAGCCCCACCACCTGCCAGGACAGTGCTGATTGTGCAGCAGGGGATGGCACAGGGAAGCACTTTGGGAGCTGCTCAAAGCCAGGGCAGCCAGAGAGCACCTTCCTGACCATCTGCTGAGTGTGGAGCAGCCCAGARCTGCAGCTGCCCCTGTGGCAGGGTGGGATAAACCAGGATCTCCAGCCTGTTCTGCTCCGTGCCAGCTCTCACAAGTCAGCTTCTGCTTTCACATCACACGCTGAGCAAACCACCCACCTYGCATTTCCCCCTCAGACCCCCAAGGGAAAGGGCTGGATCACATTTTGGGGCTTCCTGGTGCGTGTCACCAAGGCAGTGCTGGCTCACCAGGTTGTCTTGGTGCCTCACAAGTTGTTTCTGGCTGGGCTGGACCTGAGGCAGCGTGGTGAAACCTGAAGAACAGAGCTCACAGCAGGTCTCAGAGCTTTCTGTGATTGGCATCTGCCAGTTAAAATGGACAAGCTGCAAAGTGGCTCCTCACCTGGGATCTCCCGCTGCTCTTGCTGATCTTATAAATGAAAACCTGAATTTATCTTATAAATGTAAACCTGAATTTTCTGCTTGCCTGTGAAAAAGGCAATATGTCCTTCTCCTTATGTGAGGTTGAAGATGTTGATGGGCATAGAAGACCCAAAGGCTCCAGCCTTTGGCAGAGTGCTCAAAGTGCCTCTAGCCCCTGGAAAAGGACCAAACCCAGGCTCTGAGGCTGTTTRGGAGCAGCCATTTGCTCCATAGCAGGAGTAAAGAATTAGGGTTTGGTCCACTTGGCGTATCCAAGAGAAAATTACAAGGCATTGAATATCTTAATATTGATGTATCTGACAGTGCAGGGAACAGATTTTGGAGGACAGGTAGCCCTTACTGGGCAGTGACCAGAGRGTGAGAGGCAGAGCCAGGMAAAAGCAGAAATGAAATACAATTTTTAACAGCACGAGTGATGAACCAGTGAAAGTGCTTCCTTACAACAGCACACAGAGCCCTTCAATCACGTCTGGATGTTTTTCTGGCTGATAGACTGCAGCTCAGCCAGAGGTGATGAGCCTTTTGAAGCATTCCCAGGTAAAAGGCCCTGAGCAGGGAGAGGTGAGGGGATGCAAAGAGCAGCTCCATCTGCTGCTCCTGGTCCCAAGCATGGAGAAGAGCAGACAACTCTGGGCTGCCTCCACAGTCAATGAGCCCAGCATGGTTTTCTTCTCCTAAATCAGAATTTAGGGCAGAAAAACCTCATCCTAGAAGTGTCTATTTTTCTTCATTAATCACAAAGTGAGCCTGGGGCCAATGGATCCTGAGGGTACCTGAAGTTAAGGGAGTCCTGTCTTAAATTAAATCCTGCCTGTGTCAGGAGCACGTGGCTCTGCCACAAGATGGGTTTTGTCCTCTCCTCCCCCTCAATTCCATCCTTTCTCTGAGGTTTTCAATCCCCTTCTCTGAAGGGCTTTGAAGAAAGTGCTCCTCTGCAAAGGCACTCAGTGAAGCCCTGAGCTCAGTTTGGGTTTTTTTTCCAGTAGGACAGCAATGTCCTAATAAAGCACAAAGCACAGGGACACTTCAGGAGGAAAGGAACACAAGGTTCTGCTCTCTCTTATTCAAACACTTCTAAACTGCAGTGCCAGTTTTTTTTTTTTTTTACCAGGCCTTTTTTTAGGGAAAAAAAAGAGGAAATTCAGCTATGCAGAAATGCCGCGCAGATTTGCGTCAGCTTTTGTTGAATTGTCTAAAATAACACTTTTTTTTAAAGAGTCTGTAGGAATTACATTCARTAAAATCTGATGTTTGCCTTTCAGGATTATAAAATCAAGAAAAAAAAAAATATTTCACTTACAATTACTTTCTTGGTTTCAGTGTTTTCCTAATTCCACCTTTTACAAGTATTTAAAATCTTTCAAAGCTGAAAGAACCCCCTCAGTTCCCAGCTAAAGGAAATGCTTTCTTCAGCAAGATTTTTTTTCCCTTATTAATTGATTGGTTCTCTTCAAATTTTTTTTCTGAGAATTGCATTTCTGGTCAGCTTAAATCTGAACTTTCAGTGAACTATACCAGTCACTGAGCTGCTTTATCAGCTTAATTAGTTAACCAAGTGCTTGTTATCAGTGCCACAGGTTTCTTTGACCCAAATTCCTCACACCTAGAAATGTAAATAATCCTGCCCCCCTTCCAAAATAATTCCTGAAAAAAAAAATCACACTGCCTTTAAACACACCTAGTGGGTTCTATTTCTTGGCCAGTTAATATTGATTTATTTCAGGCAGTAATGAAGCACTCTGTGAGTAAGGAATGTTTTATTTTTCTGTCTGTGACAATATGTAGTTGTAAAGAGGGATCGATGCTGMTCCAGCCAAACCCCACTGCACTGAGGAATTGCTGCTGTTTGCATTTATTATTTATACTGCTTTGGAGGTATCCTTTGGAGGGCCTTGTGTGCCAGTGCACTGTKGATTTAAAAGTGATAAAAGATCCACTTAATTCGTGGATTTTGGTGAACTTCCTCTCCCTGCAGAGCACTGTGCACTTACCCCAGTGCTGAGCACATCCCAACCCTCCTCCTGCCCCTGGTGGGACCTGACCTGGGCTGATTTCCAGGGAAAACTCTGCTGGGCTGCACTCAATGATCTCAGATCCTCTTTTCCAACCCTGATGATTTTATGAGTTTACAAATCCAAATCCACTCCATTTCCCCCACCCCAGCACCTGCCACCAGCCTGCCCTGCAACTGCAGCACTCAAAAATCAGCTTTTGGGGCACTTGGGAGGCTGGGGGCTGGTGTGGGTGTAGTTTTTCTCTCCTGGTGCCACTATATCTGGGTGACCCTGGTGTGCAAGAGCTCTGCTCACCCCTGCTCCTCAGTAAAACCAGGCAGGCAAGCACCATATATCCTAAAAATCCCATACGACCCRGAGGGCAAGAGCCATGCATCCCACAATGCTCTCCAGCAGGAGAGCACCACATATCCTAAAAACAGCCCATRTAAGCCATGAGGGAAGCACCATATCACCTAAAAAGAGCCCTCCTGATGACCCAAGTCGCACAGTATTTTTTTTTCACTCCCTTTTCTCTGTCCCTGRGTTTTCTGCAGGGCACAGATTGCAGCCACTGCTGCTCTTGGGGAGCTCCTCTCTCCCAAGGAGATCTCCAAAGCAACTCCACATCACCTTCAGTGATAAAATACTCATAGATTTTTTTTCTTTTATTTAAATACAGCAGCTGGATGTTCTAATCAGATGGTATCAGGTGATCTGAGGTTGTATTTTTTTTTAAAGCCCCTCACATTATTTATTTATAGTGTTTTTGCTGCATAGTCCAGCCAGGGAAGATTTTGCCTGAGGGTTGATACAATAGCCTGCACAGTGTCTCACCAGCAGGCAAGCACAATAAGCAGGCAGACACAAGAGCAAACTCTTGCCACATATTTTTCTCCTCGTATTTTAGTGTTGTGGGATTAGAGTGTTTATGTTAGATTTGCTCTCTGTTATTTTCCTCCCTGTGTACGGTGATTGGAGAGCTGCAGTGTGACTCAAGCACAAAATATATCCTTTAAAACTTACCTTCCACCCATGGCTTCATGCAGTGCCTGCTCAAAATCCCCAGCTCCTGGAGCCTGGTGATTATTTATCAGTTTAAGAATTTTTTTTTCCCTTCTTAAATTTAAAAAAAAAAAAAAAGTTTCTCTCCCTCGTGACTGGAGAAAGCCGCTTGAAAGAAACTCATCTGTGAAAACAACTGACATGCATGGTCTTTAAAACCCTGTGGTTTTTTTCCAAATCCAGTCTCATGATTCTTCMCAGTGTTGGCTGTGGAGAGGGAGATCGGCCTCGTGATCCCTGGTTAATGGCACTGTCACGATTGTCACGAGTGGGGACGTGCAGCTCCAACACCAAACACCAGGGCAGCATCCCCTGTTCTCCTCCACAGGGCTGGGATGAGCCAGGACACAAAAAACACCAGGGCAGCATCCTCTGTCCTTCTCCACAGGGCTGGGATGGGCAGCCAAACACCAAACACCAGGACAGCATCCTCTGTCCTCCAGAAGGGCTGGGATGAACCAGGCACCACCAAACACCAGTGCAGCATCCCCTGTCCTCCTTCCAGGGCTGGGATGAGCCAGAACACACCAAACACCACTGCAGCATCCCCTGTCCTTCTCCACAGGGCTGGGATGTGCATTTCCATCACCAAACACCACTGCAGCATCCCTGTCCTCCTTCCAGGGCTGGGATGAGCCAGGACACAAAAAACACCACTGCAGCATCCCCTGTCCTCCTCCACAGGGCTGGGATAGGCCAGGTAACATCAGACACCAGTGCAGCATCCTCTGTCCTCCTTCCAGGGCTGGGATAAACCAGGCAACACCAAACACCAGGGCAGCATCCCCTGTCCTCCTTCCAGGGCTGGGATGGGCAGCTCCAACACCAAACACCAGGGCAGCATTCCCTGTCCTTCTCTACAGGGCTGGGATGGGCCAAGAAACACCAAACACCACTGCAGCATCCCCTGTCCTTCTCCATGGGGCTGGGATGAGCATCTCCAACACCAAACACCAGTGCAGCATCCTCTGTCCTCCTTCCAGGGCTGGGATTCCCCACGGGGTTCTTGGCACATCCAGGGGGGATCCCCAGCCTGGGTCAGCCACCTGTGGAAGTCAAGCCATGGCTCACCAGGAGTTGGAGTGAAACGATGGATTTTTGGCACTTGGGAAGTGGTACGTGTTCAATTATTTAATTAACGCTCTTCTATTCATCTGGGGTAATTATATCAATATCAGAGTTAATTACAAGTAATATTTATAGTGTCACACTAAGCTGTGTGTGCTTTTAGAAGTGAAGCAATTCTTAATTTACCCAAAACGCAGAGGGRAAAAAAAAAAAAAAGAAACATGACAGTGATCTAATAGTTATGAACAAAATGTGTCTAAAAATACRTCCAGAAACTGGAATTGTTGTATGGAGGAAATATCAACATAATGACATTTTTCTTAAAAATATCAGAAGAGCCTCAGAATAGCTGAACTTTTTTGCAAGTAAATGTGGGAGGCCTGAAGTGAGACATTCCAGRACTTGGGGGTTTGCCTCAGTTTACAGAGGTGGGGAGTGAACAGGAAAGGTGAAGAGAGGAGCAGTGCAAAACTGGCTAAAAATCCCCAGCCAAAGGAAATGTTTCTGAGTGCCTCGAGCTGCGTGGAGGCAAAAGTCTCTCATGGATGAGCTCTGCTCAAACTSTAAAGCCCTTGCAGGGGATTTGGATCCCAGCAAAATCTCCCATCCTATGGCAAATTTTGTGTGTCCAGACAAGATCCAGCTCCACCCTCAGCGTGCAAGTCCCTCCTGTGGTGGGGACACAGTGTCCTTGTCCAAACTGTGTCCCCCCTGGGCTGCCTGTCCCCCCAGTGCCACCACCCTMCTCTCCACCTCCCAACCCTGAGCATCCCACCCAGCCCAGGAAAACCCTGGCTTGTCCCTGGAGAGCAGAGGAGAACTCAGGGGATGCAGCACCCAAGGCTCGGAGCCTGCGAGCAAAGGGCCAAACCCTTCCCCATGGAGAGATTCGATGCAGCAAAATTTTTTYAGTGGAAAAAGTTTAGGAAAGAAGAGCTTTGAAGTCAGTGGGAGTGATTTACACCATCATGTGGCCTTTCTTGTAATCCACATGGCATGAAAAATAGATATCTGGAGTGGCTYGGTTGCTTTTTTTTCAAAGGCAGATCAACTGTTATTACTGGAAAAAGTGAACAAAGGTTCAGGGGCACAAGGACATCTTCAGCCTTCAAAGCCTGAAACATTTTTTTAAAATTTCTTCTGCTGTTTCAGATAAATAATTCCAATGTTTGAGACATTCAAGTATGCCACATTTAAATAATGCCATGTCAGTAATAAATAAAACTATGTMCAGTGTATATTCTACTCCTGTAGAATTAAATCATAAACCTGAAACATTATTTATATTTATATTATCAGAAACAAAATATATTAAAAAAAAATAGGCAGACCCCTAGGTACAAGCTGTCCATGTTTTTCCTTCTAAATCAAAGAGCTTTGAAAACTTTGGGGTCCAGCCTTGGGGGTGCCCATCATCAACCTCCTCTGAAGCTCCTGAGGACTGAGGACACCTGAATTCTTGAAAGTTTCTGGACCTCGATTACAGAAGGAAAATGGAATGAGTKAGGAGTACCCAGCTGCTGGGTCGAAGTCACTTTGCACTTCATTGAAATGAAAATAAAAAGAAAGAAGTAAAATCTGGGGGAATTGTTTTTATTGTTAACTCCTGTCTTCAGAATGCTGTGGCAATAACAAAAGCATCCTCCAGCACACAAAAGAGAAGAAATAAAGGTTAAAGCTGGGTGGAACTTTATCTTTTTTTTTTTTTTTAATCTTTTTACTTTAATTGCCAGTTGTGATGGCAGGGGGGGGAGAAAAAAGTGTAAAAAGCAAGAATAGCTAAAAATAGGTCAGATAAAAGGCAGTATATCTAGCCATAAATTATCCAGGGCCCAATAAAAGCTCAGTGAATGAGACAGTGGAATGTGTGGGGGCATGAAGACATAATGATATTAAATTAGAGCTTGCCTTCCCAACTGAAGAGGGCTGTGAATTACTCTCGTTTAAGAGCCTTGCAGTAATCGATAGCGGCTTTGGCTGCCCGTGCACACAAKCCCATAAATCCCCTTCCATCCTGAGTGCCTGTGCAGCAGGAGCAGACCCTGGATGCTCCAGGAAAGGCAGGAGGAGGGGATCCCCAGGACACAGCGGTGCCCACTCTCTATCCCAGCTGGGATGCTGCTCCCCACCCTGGCTCCCTGATGGTGCTGAATGTGCTAATTGCTGTGCCATCACTCTTTAAGAGGTGAAACATTGCCCAGCTGGGCTTCCTTTGGAGGAATTAGATCTCCTTGAAATCCTCTGCCCACACCTGTGCTCACTCCAGGAAAGCATCCCTGCAATGTCCAGGTCCCCTCCTGGTGTTCAGACCAAGGCAATCCCAGCGTGTAGGAACAACACAGTTTCCCTGCACTTAATTTGGTGATTTTCCAGTGAGTGAGTGCCCAAAGAATCCAAATTATTCGTGTCTGCATCCACCTGAATTTACCAGAGCCCCATCCTTTTCCACACAGGTGCTCTTGTACACAGGTCTGATTTCCATGCTTAGAAGTTCCCCCCGTTCTGAAACTTGCCAGGAAGTGCTGGTGTCTTGATTTTTAGGGTGGGTTACAGTGGTGTGAGAGGTGTCTGTGGGCACGGAAGGCATGCAGAACCCAGGCCACAAAACAGGCCACAAAAACTCTTCCTAACCCCTTCTTCACACACTGACGACCAAAAATAAAAGTCAAATGTACCACAGGAAGGGAGGAAGACACACAGGGGACACATCCCACGCCCTAAATCATAGAGTTATTGGATCGCCAAGGCTGGAAAAGGCCTCCAGGATCGTGGAGTGCAGCACCAGCCAGCTCACCACAAAACCCTCTCCACACAGCTTTTGAACACCTTCAGGGATGGTGATTCCACCACTTTCCTGGGCAGCCTGTTTCAAGGCCTGAACACCTTTTCATTGAAGGATTTTTTTCTTATATCTAAGCTAAACCTCCCCTGGCAGGATTTGAGCCCCAGAGGGACTCACTGAGGGCCTCCCAGAGGGAGCTGGAGAAGGAGCCATGCSTCCTGCCATGGAAAAAGGTGACAAATGCCAGCCGTGCCAACAGAGCCCAGGATGAGCCAAGCTTTACTGCCTTCCTGGGATATTTGCATTGCCTCTTGGGTGTTAATAATTACCAGGAATCTGCTCCCAGGGCCATCACCTTGGGCACCTGCTCCTCTTCCTGGTGGGTTTAGGAAACAAGGACTCAGCACAGATGGGCACGATCCTCGAAGGCACAGATGGACACAAACCTTGGAGGAGATGAGTAAGGAGAAGGCTCAGCTTGGCCATGAGAAGGAAAACAAACACTTTGCTTTTGGCAATGGCTGTGGGCAAAGGAGTTATCAGGAGCGTTATCAGGATCTGGGGAAGGAAATTGCCCTGCCGTGCCCAACATCCTTTGTCCAGCCGGGGCTTTCTCAGCCCTCAGTGTGAGAAAGCAGAGGCCCRCGGTTATCTGCATTCCTCTCATTCCACCAACAAAGTCTCCCCGCGGTTCATTTCCTCCAGAAAGGTATTAGGGAATATTAAGGGGATAGGAATCTGCTCATTAAGGACACGTCCGGCAGATCCCTCGCTCGCAGAGGAAAGACTGCAGGGCTTAATTTACCCAATTGTTGATGATTGATTAGCAGGGCCATTTTAAAATGCTTTTGATCCCCAAGTCCCCCTCATTACAAGCATGGCTGGGGCTGAAGCCTTGGACTGTTCCCAAGTAATCTGGGAAGCRGAGGGAGCTTTGAACAAGTTTTTATTAATATTCCGATCGATAAGCACAAAGGGGCGGATGAAGAAAGGCATTTTTCTGGATTGCATCCACCTTGCCAGCTTTTCCACAGGCTTGGAGGGCTCCACTGGGCTGCTGGTGGTTCCCACAGCTGGGCTCTGGGTGTGCAGCAGGCCCTGTGCATGGGCACAGCTGCAGCAGATGTGCAAACACRCTTTGGATCTGCTGTTGGGAATGCATCTGGAACGCTGGGCTGCAAGGGAAGCACACACGTGGCCAGGCAGGCAGGGCTCTGTGAGACACAGAGGCCCCCCAGGTCATGCTGGTTTTAAATGAGGCTTTTCATCTGATGTGCTAAAATGTTATGCCTCTCAGAGTGAGAAGGTGGAGAAGTTCAGAAACCGCTGAACAGCCTGAGGAGAGCCTGTTCTCAAAGAGAAATGTCTGTTCTCCAGTCTGAGTCCTCAACCAGCAAGCATTTCAGTGAGAGGGGTGTGGAGAACAGGCAGAGAGATGGCAGGACAGGTCCTGCCACAGGAGGTGGAGAAAAGGCCAGGAGATTGGTATGGAAGAGGAAAAAAAAAAAGATAAACCCTGTGTGAAGTTGGCCCTGGTGTGTGTCRTGTGCCTCAGTCTGATCCCAGACCTGCCTCTGAATTTGCACCCAGACAACCTCCAGATCTGACTCCAAAATGATGCATTTGGAGGCTGGTTGGAGTCTGGGCTACTCAGGAGACACMCGTGGTGCCAATTTGGACTTGGGTCCCCAGAGCCTTGTTTGGCTGCAGAAGGACCACAGAGAACCCCTCAGACACCAATGACCACGTTGAGATCTGCTGATGAGAAGCCTTTTGCAGAGAGTAGGAATCCAAACCATTATTAATCAAGGTCTCTCACCTTCCCATCTGCTTCTGGTTCTCAGCCTGCCTTCCAGATGAAGCAGCAGCCACAGCAGCCCTCTGGGCCCCAGTGCCCACCAGTGTGAGTGTGCACAGGATCCCTGAGCTGTGTGTGCAGCTCTCCYCTGYTCTTTCACACAGGTAAAGGTGGGGATGGTTCAGAAAGCAGAGATTTCTCCTTAGATGGCTCCAGCACCGCTGTCTGTCTCTGAACTCAYTGTCCCAGGTCCCTCCTTCACTCAGTGGACTGAAACTGGCACTTTTAGGACATGGTTCACCTGCTCTGGTTTAGATGCCAACTCCAGGATGAGCTGTGTGCTAGTCTCCATTGCCCAGGCTGGTTGGACAGATCTGAATTGTAAAAAAAAACCCAAAAAAACCAGAATGTTCAGGTTGAAAAGCTTAGAGGTAGACATCTACAAAGGAGATAAACCAAATGAGATGCTTCCTAGCACAGGTATGTGGATGTTTCCTGCAGCTGGAGTTTGGCAAGGTCTGCTTTGCACCAGAGGACCTTTCTCAGCAGAGATTCCCATGAAGAATATTAACAACAAACCCCACACTTCCCTGGGTGCAGTCACCTGCAGATTGAGGAACAACCACACACAAAGCCCCATGACCGAATTACCTGAATTTAGGTCCCTGTGTGTGGTGAGGACTCAGGCAARGCCATGACACTCCTCAGAAGGAAACCACTGCCCTGTTTTTCGTGGCTCCYCTCAGCCTGAGGAAGGTGTTCTGCAGCACCTGTCCCATGGGAGAGGTGTGACCTGTGCTCCTGGGTGTAGCCACAGCAGTTACCTGTGCTTTCCTGTCCATGAACATCTCCCTTCTGGAGTGACCTGCTGGCAGCCAAGGCCAAAACCACAGAACTGGCCATGTCTGGCAGGGATGTGGTGGCCCCAGAGGAAGTTTCAGGAAGCCACATCAGACCTGAATTTGTTGCCATGCTTGTTTTTTGAAGCTTGTCAAAGTTTTAGCAGCAACATTAATGCTACCACGACTTTCAATGCTGACATAATTTTAAAGGACTCGGTGCCTAAGAGCTGAATCCCAACGTGCACAGCAAGGACACTAAAGCTCAAATATCAAGGTASCAATCATGTTCTTGTAGCTATAGTGACTGGAGTCACTATAAAAACACACAATGGCCTYTGTGTGAGCAGAAGAGGGGAGGCAGGAGAAATGCTTTGCTGAAAATCGCCAGCAAGTTCCCTCTGCCCAGAAAGAAGCGCAGTTAAACACAACAAGGAAAGGGCAGCACTTTCAACCCTCAGGTCAATTCTCCTTCAGACTTCATCAAGAGCTCCACATCTCTGGTGAATGTGGCATTTTAGGTACCATTGACCAGGCACAAAGGAAAACACACACCTCCATCTCTCCTTGGCAGACCCATAAGGTTTGTGCTTTTCTTCCATTTTCCTGGGGTCAGACAATTACCAGCCCATTTAGGGTTTTGCTTTTGGGGAAAAGTTTGTTTTAGGTTCCTGTGGTGGCGAAGAAAATGCTCAGTGTTGAAGGTTTAGAAGGACCATTTTTGATCAGTGGGAACACCCAGCTTTCCTGGGGGTGGATGGGATTGGAGTCATCATTTTCAACGGTGGAGTTGGTAATTCTGCACCAGCACTGCCCAAATCAGCATCCTGCCCATCACTCAGCAGGCCTGTACAGGCASCTGACTTACAGGGAAGAAAAGGTCAGGTTTGAGCTGGGAAAACTCAGATAAAGGCAGAGCTGAGGAAGAAGAGAGTCACTGCAGCTTTCTCCTTGCCTGTGACAACCCCATGGTGAGTTGTGAGGGCAAACAGCTGACCTGCTGTCAGGTGCTCAGGAAAGCACTCCGAGCTGATTGACTATCCACAGGCTGACTCTTCYCTCTGACCTGCTTTTCAACAAGATCTCCCACCAGAACACTGTTTTATCTTCCTTTCAGCTCGGAAAGCTGACTCTGTGCTCCCTCATGTGAAGCTCAGCTCTCAGTCCCAGCTGGATGTCCTGAGCGCTCATTTTAGGTGATTAAGAGATAAATCATGCTGCAACATTTCTGCATGGCACAGGCTCATGGGATGCACTTCTGCAGCTGGACAGTAAGKGAAACTTCCAGCCTGGGGATGTCTGCAAGCTGCATTAATTCTGGGACAAAATCTGCCTCATGAGCAATGAGACTCATGGGCAATGTTCATTTTCAAGCCCCTCTCTGTCCTGGTGGGATTTACCTCACCCCACACATCACTGCAAAAGGCATCACCCACTGAGTGCATGCAGGGCATCTCAGTTCACAACCAGTGCCAAAGKCAGGGAAACTCTGGCTGTGTTTTCTTCAGCACTTGGGTTGGGAAGGGAGTTGTGAGATGAACGTTACTCAAGAGAAAGATCCCATTTTTCCTGTGCTGGCTGCAAATTTGTAAGGAAAATCTTCTCCTGACCCAAGGAACTCTCTGGAAAAAAGGAGGGTGTATCAGCCAGAGTAACAAACAAGATTCAAGTCAGGACTCAGCCTCTGGACTTTGGTCCTGCCAAGTTCAGATCCTCTGCAGATCTTCCCACGTTTGCTCTTCTGGACCTGAAATCCTGTGACCTTGGCAAGCAGCGGGGTCCAAAGGTTCCTCAGCTCCCTCTCTGCAGGACCAGGGGCACCAGCACTTGTTTGTGCCCCTGGAGCTCTCCAAGTGCTTGCAAATTGTTCRGATGCCGAGCATGATCCAAACAAACCGAGCTGGGGGTTGTGTAAACGATCTGYGCACATAAATTGGGGCATTTAAGAGGGGAAGGGGAAGGTTTTGTTTGTGTATTTTTTTATTGCAGGGTATAAACAGGCAAATAAATAATTTACCATGTGATCCGTGTTTCAAGGCAGCCCAAACCCACTCCTGCTGTGTCTTTCAGAGCTCTWTTCAAAGTCAGAGACAGGCAAGGGAGCAGCCATACATTTATTTTATTGCTCTGCAATGAGCAAACAAGCTCCAATGGGCTGAAAGCAAGGATGGGAAAGAATGTGGCCATTCTCTTCTCCCAGGTCCCAGGAGGAATCTCTCTGTGTTCTTGCACTGGGATTCATCTCACCAGCCTTTAGATGGCCACATCATGGATGTCTGTTAGAGGAACAGGTCATGGAAGGCTCCTTTTGTGGAGAGGAGGGCTCATTTCTGCAGCATGAGCTTGTCTGGACCCTTTTGGACAGTGAGACAAGCACCATCCCCTGTCTCCTGGGGACAGCTGCAGCAGGGCCATGGACTGGCAGGGCTTGTGGGCTGGACAAGGGGCTCAGAGGGGAGGACAGGCTTCTGCTTGTTCTCATGTGGCTCCACAATCACAGAGCTGGGCTCCTGGGGGCTGCAGGTTTAAGAGGGTTGTATTTCAGCACACCCAGGTAGGGCAGGATTTGTAAAAGAAGCACCCAGAGAAGGCAGGGTTTTAAAAAATGCTTTTGAAAGTGGTGGGAATGGAGATTCAACCTGAAAACGTGGCTTTTGTTGGATCATTTGTTCTCCTGCTGCCGGGAGCACACTGGGATCCATCTGGATCAGTCAACAGAGTTCCCAACAAGGATTCAGCTCACCACCACCACAAGCTGGGGTTGCATCATTTCAGCCCCAAACCAACCACGAGACAGGAGAACAAACCAGAAACACCAAATTACCTGCTCTGAAYCAAACCAAGGAGAAAGGGATGCTTGGACATAGACCCTTAAACTCTTAATGCAGAGTTTGGCTCAGCATTGGTATTTGTGCAAAATTGCCCATCATCTTCCCAGGGTGTCTCAGCATCACAAAACCCAAGGTTTTCTTGACTGTATYAAGGAAAAGTTTCCTTTCCCTCCCACCTCTGGCTTATCACCTGGACTGGGATATTTGCTGCTCCAGAAAGGTTTCAAAATGAAAGCCACAAAACAGGTAGGAGTTTTCTSTGGAAAACCCAAGCTCAGCATGTCTGGGGTGGTGCTGCAAGGGAACTCAGTGAAATACAGGGAAAGAAAACCCTTGTTCATGCTTCAGTAGGTCACAAGGTGCAGTAARTGACCTTATTATTGAATGCAAGTATGTA
The DNA here is from genome assembly GCA_902810485.1 of Alauda arvensis. Lineage (NCBI taxonomy): Eukaryota > Metazoa > Chordata > Aves > Passeriformes > Alaudidae > Alauda > Alauda arvensis. The sequence continues at coordinate 1,935 of CADDXX010000150.1, read as the reverse complement.
CCCTGGCTCTTGCAGTTTGGTTACTCAGTTACAGAGCAATGGTTCTTGCTTTTGCCTTTCCAACAGACTTCTGAAAGAAGATCTTGATTTTTTAATTTAGACCAGATTTGTCTCTTTTTAGGAAAAAAAAAAAATAAACCCATAGTACAAGGCACTGCCAAAGCTATTTTGTACAAATTCTCTCTTCATCAAGGAGAGGGAACCAGAGCCTGGCAGGAGAGTGGGTGGATGAGGTCTCCCACAAGATCTCTGACCTAAAGGTCAAAACTCTTCAGCCCAGTGTATTTTAGCAGCTACAGAATTCAGCTTCCGCCTAGATACAGCAAATGTTAGYATAGAACCACAAAATCGTTGAAAAAAAATCTGGCTGGAAGAGACCTCTGGAAAGAATCCAATCCACCCCCCCCTGCTCAAAGCAGGGCCAACTTCAACAGTTGCTCATATCTTTACACTTCTTCAGCCTGTGTTCAGAAATAAGGTCTGTGACTGAGTTTGCTCTCCTTCAGCAGGAACTGTGTAAAAATTCTGCTTTCCAAGACCTAATCCAGGGAGATCCTGGCAGCACAGCACACTGGGTGACTTTTCCCCATGGATTTCCTCACTAGTGTTCTAAATATCATCTGAATTCCAGCCCCACGACTTCAGTGGCAGCTATTTCCTTCTCCTCCACGTTAAAGGAGCTGATTGCCCTCCCAAAGCAGCCCAAAGCTCTCAGTGCCTCACCTCGAGCTGCCCAGAGCTGGATGCGCCTTCTGAACCTTTGTGACACGTTCAGACCTGTGCTCATCCTCCACTTCCAGGCAAAGCTGGCGCATGCTGAGGCAAGAATTATATAAATAGTGACAGGTCAGTATCCTCAGCACCTGATTTTTGCTCAGAAAGGTGGGAAAGCATCATCAGAGATGGAAAACATTGGTTTGTACTCTGAGGGAGAGGAGTGTGTAGTCCATCCTGCAGACTTGGCTTCTCTTGCTGTCCCTGCTTCCATGGCCCTCCCTTTTTCCCCATGTTCACTCAGGTTTGAACTAAAGATTGCTCCCCATGGCTGCATCCCATGAGTGGCATTTATGGTCCTTCTTCTGTCCAAGAAGCAGAAGATCACACACACAAGGTGAAATGTGGGAGCACAGCTCACCAAAAGGCTGCAGCACAAARCCTCTCCTGCAGGAGCTCAGTCCTTCTGGGCACCTGAGGATGTGRTGGGTGAGAATACTGTCCTAGGTTGCAATGTAAGATGTGCCCAAAGTCTGTATTCTATCAGAATCTTCATGGGTTGTTGGAGCCAGGTGGGGCAGTGTTTTCCCTGCCCCCTCCCTCAGGACTATCTGCTGTTAATGGCCCATCAGTGCCCTGCCCAATGACTCACAGGTAACTCCCCTCGGGAGCCATCTCTGCTYAATGGGCAATCAAGGACCCATTGTGTGACTCACAGAATGACATCAGCCCATTGTGAGATGCTCTGCCCAGTGGGGAGGAGCCAGGCATTCCCACCTGGATATAATCTGGGGTTTGGGACAGCACAGGCACCGACTGGATTCCCAGAGGACAGGAGCTGCCAGATCTTTCTACAGGATCACTGCTTCAACAAGACTGCTGCATTTGGACTGCTGCCACTACCCTAATGAACAGGGTGTCAGGTTGTATTCTGACTCTGCCAAGGGTCTTTTCATTTGTTCCTTTTACTATTATATTTATTTTCTAGTTTTCCTATTAAATTGTATTTCTGACTTAGTCTCTCACTGGTTTTGCTTTCAAACCAGTACAAATACTCAGCTTACTCTGAGGAAGGAAAGCTGGAGGGGTTTTTTGGTGTTAATGAAAACATTTTCCTGGCACAGATGGCAGCGAAACCCTGACAAGTTTCAGTCAATTCCTGAAGCTTTGCTGATGTGGTCTTCTGGGTTCCATCAGTAAAGAACATCCCAAGTTGGAAGG